>ARYC01021189.1:0-16683 GCA_000711775.1 Oxytricha trifallax
CTCTGTTAAATTTGTTTTTACATTCACATAGTACTAATATCATCTCGTATATACATTAAATTAAATAAGCTAAGTTCTATGTATCATTTTATAGAATGGCCACATTTCTCTTTTCGTCATAGATCTAAAATGAAATGATTTTCATGGGTTTTGGAGTCTTGAAATCATTAATAGAAAATTCTCAATGATATTCTTATCATCGTTCGATTGAAAAGATTTCTAAAATTTAGCACATCTTGTAAATTTGAGTTTTGACTTTTATTAAAAGTTCAACTTGAAATTAAGATTTCGAGGCTAAAACTATGTTTCGGCTAAATTTAATTGTCAAGCCTCAATTAAATTCAAATTCTCAACAAAGTTTTATCTTTGCGGTTTTATATCTACCGACGGGAAACTTGCAAAGTTATGAATTTAAACTTTTATTAAGAATTAGATTTAAGACTATAATTTGCTTAAAATGCGTCTACGTAATTCTTTCATCAATATTTCTTTTTCAACACATGCCAAGCAAATAAACTTTATAACTCAGCTACTTAGAGACTCTAAACACCTTAACTTCATTTTAAAAGTTTAAGGAATTGCCACTAGAATATCACTTAAAACATTTGCAATTAAAACAGACTAACTGAATGCATATGATATCGATTTGTTATTCTTTATCATACTTGTATTAAAAACTATAAAATCCTTTAAACATATAATTAGCTCATTTGACTTGTTAGGTATTCTTGAGCTCATAATGGAATAAGGAGAAGGATCGAAGATATATTACGTGAGTATAACAATATACATTTAATGAAATATAAGTTGAGATAATTGAAACGATTTTTATCTCCTTATCTCTATTCAATCTTTTATTTCCAAGTGATTCAAGCCCCTCTCTAAAGATTTTTGAAAGCAGAATGTGCGTGCAAGCAGTCAGTCACTCACTCATAAATAATTAAATAAAAAATACCTGAGCCAACTTAATTAAATGTTTTCATTGCTAAATAACAAAGTTGTCAAAGATATTAAGATACGAGAGACGTTCATTTACTTGTTTGATAATTTGAAGAAGCTGCCTGCATTAAATCTTAAAACTGATCGTAAAAGAGCTCTGTTTAATTTGTTTTTACATTCACATAGTACTAATATCATCTCGTATATACATAAACTTAAATAAGCTAAGTTCTATGAATCATTTTATAGAATGACCACATTTCTCTTTTCGTCATAGATATAAAATGAAATGTTTTTCATGGGTTTTGGAGTCTTGAAATCATTCATAGAAAATTCTCAATGATATTCTTATCATCGGTCGATTGAAAAGATTTCTAAAAATTAGCAAATCTTGTAAATTTGAGATATGACTTATATTAAAGGTTCAACTTGAAATTAAGATTTCGAGGCTAAAACTATGTTTCGGCTAAATTGAATGGTCAAACCTCAATTAAATTCAAATTCTCAACAAAGTTTTATCTTTGCGGTTTTATATCTACCGACGGGAAACTTGCAAAAATATGAATAAAACTTTTATTAAGAATGAGATTTAAGACTATAATTTGCTTAAAATGAGTCTACGTAATTCTTTCAGCAATATTCTTTTTCAACACATGCCAAGCAATTAAACTTTATAACTCAGTTACTTAGAGACTCTAAACACCTTTACTTCATTTAAAAGTTTAAGGAATTGCCACTAGAATATCACTTAAAACATTTGCAATTAAAACAGACTAACTGAATGCATATGATATCGATTTGTTATTCTTTATCATACTTGTATTAAAAACTATAAAATCCTTTAAACATATAATTAGGTCATTTGACTTGTTAGGTATTCTTGAGCTCATATTGGAATAAGAAGAAGGATCGAAGATATATTACGTGAGTATAACAATATACATTTAATGAAATATAAGTTGAGATAATTGAAACGATTATTATCTCCTTGTCTCTATTCAATCTTTTATTTCCAAGTGATTCAAGCCCCTCTCTAAAGACTTTTGAAAGCAGAATGTGCGTGCAGTCAGTCAGTCAGTCACTCATAAATAATTAAATAAAAAATACCTGAGCCAACTTAATTAAATGTTTTCATTGCTAAATAACAAAGTTGTCAAAGATATTAAGATACGAGAGACGTTCATTTACTTGTTTGATAATTTGAAGAAGCTGCCTGCATTAAATCTTAAAACTGATCGTAAAAGAGCTCTGTTAAATTTGTTTTTACATTCAAATAGTACTAATATCATCTCGTATATACATAAACTTAAATAAGCTAAGTTCTATGAATCATTTTATAGAATGACCACATTCTCTTTTCGTCATAGATATAAAATAAAATGTTTTTCATGGGTTTTGGAGTCTTGAAATCATTCATAGAAAATTCTTAATGATATTCTTATCATCGTTCGATTGAAAAGATTTCTAAAAGTTAGCACATCTTGTAAATTTGAGTTTTGACTTTTATTAAAAGTTCAACTTGAAATTAAGATTTCGAGGCTAAAACTATGTTTCGGCTAAATTTAATTGTCAAGCCTCAATTAAATTCAAATTCTCAACAAAGTTTTATCTTTGCGGTTTTATATCTACCGACGGGAAACTTGCAAAGTTATGAATTAAACTTTTATTAAGAATGAGATTTAAGACTATAATTTGCTTAAAATGAGTCTACGTAATTCTTTCAGCAATATTCTTTTTCAACACATGCCAAGCAATTAAACTTTATAACTCAGTTACTTAGAGACTCTAAACACCTTTACTTCATTTTAAAAGTTTAAGGAATTGCCACTAGAATATCACTTAAAACATTTGCAATTAAAATGGACTAACTGAATGCATATGATATCGATTTGTTATTCTTTATGATACTTGTATTAAAAACTATAAAATCCTTTCAACATATAATTAGGTCATTTGACTTGTTAGGTATTCTTGAGCTCATATTGGAATAAGAAGAAGGATCGAAGATATATTACGTGAGTATAACAATATACATTTAATGAAATATAAGTTGAGATAATTGAAACGATTTTTATCTCCTTGTCTCTATTCAATCTTTTATTTCCAAGTGATTCAAGCCCCTCTCTAAAGATTTTTGAAAGCAGAATGTGCGTGCAGTAGCAGTCAGTCAGTCACTCATAAATAATTAAATAAAAAAATACCTGAGCCAACTTAATTAAATGTTTTCATTGCTAAATAACAAAGTTGTCAAAGATATTAAGATACGAGAGACGTTCATTTACTTGTTTGATAATTTGAAGAAGCTGCCTGCATTAAATCTTAAAACTGATCGTAAAAGAGCTCTGTTTAATTTGTTTTTACATTCACATAGTACTAATATCATCTCGTATATACATAAACTTAAATAAGCTAAGTTCTATGAATCATTTTATAGAATGACCACATTTCTCTTTTCGTCATAGATATAAAATGAAATGTTTTTCATGGGTTTTGGAGTCTTGAAATCATTCATAGAAAATTCTTAATGATATTCTTATCATCGTTCGATTGAAAAGATTTCTAAAAGTTAGCACATCTTGTAAATTTGAGTTTTGACTTTTATTAAAGGTTCAACTTGAAATTAAGATTTCGAGGCTAAAACTATGTTTCGGCTAAATTTAATTGTCAAGCCTCAATTAAATTCAAATTCTCAACAAAGTTTTATCTTTGCGGTTTTATATCTACCGACGGGAAACTTGCAAAGTTATGAATTAAACTTTTATTAAGAATGAGATTTAAGACTATAATTTGCTTAAAATGAGTCTACGTAATTCTTTCAGCAATATTCTTTTTCAACACATGCCAAGCAATTAAACTTTATAACTCAGTTACTTAGAGACTCTAAACACCTTTACTTCATTTAAAAAGTTTAAGGAATTGCCACTAGAATATCACTTAAAACATTTGCAATTAAAATGGACTAACTGAATGCATATGATATCGATTTGTTATTCTTTATGATACTTGTATTAAAAACTATAAAATCCTTTCAACATATAATTAGGTCATTTGACTTGTTAGGTATTCTTGAGCTCATATTGGAATAAGGAGAAGGATCGAAGATATATTACGTGAGTATAACAATATACATTTAATGAAATATAAGTTGAGATAATTGAAACGATTTTTATCTCCTTATCTCTATTCAATCTTTTATTTCCAAGTGATTCAAGCCCCTCTCTAAAGATTTTTGAAAGCAGAATGTGCGTGCAATCAGTCAGTCAGTCACTCATAAATAATTAAATAAAAAAAATACCTGAGCCAACTTAATTAAATGTTTTCATTGCTAAATAACAAAGTTGTCAAAGATATTAAGATACGAGAGACGTTCATTTACTTGTTTGATAATTTGAAGAAGCTGCCTGCATTAAATCTTAAAACTGATCGTAAAAGAGCTCTGTTTAATTTGTTTTTACATTCACATAGTACTAATATCATCTCGTATATACATAAACTTAAATAAGCTAAGTTCTATGAATCATTTTATAGAATGACCACATTTCTCTTTTCGTCATAGATATAAAATGAAATGTTTTTCATGGGTTTTGGAGTCTTGAAATCATTCATAGAAAATTCTCAATGATATTCTTATCATCGTTCGATTGAAAAGATTTCTAAAAGTTAGCACATCTTGTAAATTTGAGTTTTGACTTTTATTAAAGGTTCAACTTGAAATTAAGATTTCGAGGCTAAAACTATGTTTCGGCTAAATTTAATTGTCAAGCCTCAATTAAATTCAAATTCTCAACAAAGTTTTATCTTTGCGGTTTTATATCTACCGACGGGAAACTTGCAAAGTTATGAATTAAACTTTTATTAAGAATGAGATTTAAGACTATAATTTGCTTAAAATGAGTCTACGTAATTCTTTCAGCAATATTCTTTTTCAACACATGCCAAGCAATTAAACTTTATAACTCAGTTACTTAGAGACTCTAAACACCTTTACTTCATTTTAAAAGTTTAAGGAATTGCCACTAGAATATCACTTAAAACATTTGCAATTAAAATGGACTAACTGAATGCATATGATATCGATTTGTTATTCTTTATGATACTTGTATTAAAAACTATAAAATCCTTTCAACATATAATTAGGTCATTTGACTTGTTAGGTATTCTTGAGCTCATATTGGAATAAGAAGAAGGATCGAAGATATATTACGTGAGTATAACAATATACATTTAATGAAATATAAGTTGAGATAATTGAAACGATTTTTATCTCCTTGTCTCTATTCAATCTTTTATTTCCAAGTGATTCAAGCCCCTCTCTAAAGATTTTTGAAAGCAGAATGTGCGTGCAGTCAGTCAGTCAGTCACTCATAAATAATTAAATAAAAAAATACCTGAGCCAACTTAATTAAATGTTTTCATTGCTAAATAACAAAGTTGTCAAAGATATTAAGATACGAGAGACGTTCATTTACTTGTTTGATAATTTGAAGAAGCTGCCTGCATTAAATCTTAAAACTGATCGTAAAAGAGCTCTGTTTAATTTGTTTTTACATTCACATAGTACTAATATCATCTCGTATATACATAAACTTAAATAAGCTAAGTTCTATGAATCATTTTATAGAATGACCACATTTCTCTTTTCGTCATAGATATAAAATGAAATGTTTTTCATGGGTTTTGGAGTCTTGAAATCATTCATAGAAAATTCTCAATGATATTCTTATCATCGTTCGATTGAAAAGATTTCTAAAAGTTAGCACATCTTGTAAATTTGAGTTTTGACTTTTATTAAAGGTTCAACTTGAAATTAAGATTTCGAGGCTAAAACTATGTTTCGGCTAAATTTAATTGTCAAGCCTCAATTAAATTCAAATTCTCAACAAAGTTTTATCTTTGCGGTTTTATATCTACCGACGGGAAACTTGCAAAGTTATGAATTAAACTTTTATTAAGAATGAGATTTAAGACTATAATTTGCTTAAAATGAGTCTACGTAATTCTTTCAGCAATATTCTTTTTCAACACATGCCAAGCAATTAAACTTTATAACTCAGTTACTTAGAGACTCTAAACACCTTTACTTCATTTTAAAAGTTTAAGGAATTGCCACTAGAATATCACTTAAAACATTTGCAATTAAAATGGACTAACTGAATGCATATGATATCGATTTGTTATTCTTTATGATACTTGTATTAAAAACTATAAAATCCTTTCAACATATAATTAGGTCATTTGACTTGTTAGGTATTCTTGAGCTCATATTGGAATAAGAAGAAGGATCGAAGATATATTACGTGAGTATAACAATATACATTTAATGAAATATAAGTTGAGATAATTGAAACGATTTTTATCTCCTTGTCTCTATTTAATTTTTTATTTCCAAGTGATTCAAGCCCCTCTCTAAAGATTTTTGAAAGCAGAATGTGCGTGGAGTCAGGCAGTCAGTCACTCACTCATAAATAATTAAATAAAAAATACCTGAGCCAACTTAATTAAATGTTTTCATTGCTAAATAACAAAGTTGTCAAAGATATTAAGATACGAGAGACGTTCATTTACTTGTTTGATAATTTGAAGAAGCTGCCTGCATTAAATCTTAAAACTGATCGTAAAAGAGCTCTGTTTAATTTGTTTTTACATTCACATAGTACTAATATCATCTCGTATATACATAAACTTAAATAAGCTAAGTTCTATGAATCATTTTATAGAATGACCACATTTCTCTTTTCGTCATAGATATAAAATGAAATGTTTTTCATGGGTTTGGAGTCTTGAAATCATCCATAGAAAATTCTCAATGATATTCTTATCATCGTTAGATTAAAAAGATTTCTAAAAGTTAGCACATCTTGTAAATTTGAGTTTTGACTTTTATTAAAGGTTCAACTTGAAATTAAGATTTCGAGGCTAAAACTATGTTTCGGCTAAATTTAATTGTCAAGCCTCAATTAAATTCAAATTCTCAACAAAGTTTTATCTTTGCGGTTTTATATCTACCGACGGGAAACTTGCAAAGTTATGAATTAAACTTTTATTAAGAATGAGATTTAAGACTATAATTTGCTTAAAATGAGTCTACGTAATTCTTTCAGCAATATTCTTTTTCAACACATGCCAAGCAATTAAACTTTATAACTCAGTTACTTAGAGACTCTAAACACCTTTACTTCATTTTAAAAGTTTAAGGAATTGCCACTAGAATATCACTTAAAACATTTGCAATTAAAATGGACTAACTGAATGCATATGATATCGATTTGTTATTCTTTATGATACTTGTATTAAAAACTATAAAATCCTTTCAACATATAATTAGGTCATTTGACTTGTTAGGTATTCTTGAGCTCATATTGGAATAAGAAGAAGGATCGAAGATATATTACGTGAGTATAACAATATACATTTAATGAAATATAAGTTGAGATAATTGAAACGATTTTTATCTCCTTATCTCTATTCAATCTTTTATTTCCAAGTGATTCAAGCCCCTCTCTAAAGACTTTTGAAAGCAGAATGTGCGTGCAATCAGTCAGTCAGTCACTCATAAATAATTAAATAAAAAAATACCTGAGCCAACTTAATTAAATGTTTTCATTGCTAAATAACAAAGTTGTCAAAGATATTAAGATACGAGAGACGTTCATTTACTTGTTTGATAATTTGAAGAAGCTGCCTGCATTAAATCTTAAAACTGATCGTAAAAGAGCTCTGTTTAATTTGTTTTTACATTCACATAGTACTAATATCATCTCGTATATACATAAACTTAAATAAGCTAAGTTCTATGAATCATTTTATAGAATGACCACATTTCTCTTTTCGTCATAGATATAAAATGAAATGTTTTTCATGGGTTTTGGAGTCTTGAAATCATCATAGAAAATTCTCAATGATATTCTTATCATCGTTCGATTGAAAAGATTTCTAAAAGTTAGCACATCTTGTAAATTTGAGTTTTGACTTTTATTAAAGGTTCAACTTGAAATTAAGATTTCGAGGCTAAAACTATGTTTCGGCTAAATTGAATTAACAAGCCTAAATTAAATTCAAATTCTCAACAAAGTTTTATCTTTGCGGTTTTATATCTACCGACGGGAAACTTGCAAAAATATGAATAAAACTTTTATTAAGAATGAGATTTAAGACTATAATTTGCTTAAAATGAGTCTACGTAATTCTTTCAGCAATATTCTTTTTCAACACATGCCAAGCAATTAAACTTTATAACTCAGTTACTTAGAGACTCTAAACACCTTTACTTCATTTTAAAAGTTTAAGGAATTGCCACTAGAATATCACTTAAAACATTTGCAATTAAAATGGACTAACTGAATGCATATGATATCGATTTGTTATTCTTTATGATACTTGTATTAAAAACTATAAAATCCTTTCAACATATAATTAGGTCATTTGACTTGTTAGGTATTCTTGAGCTCATATTGGAATAAGGAGAAGGATCGAAGATATATTACGTGAGTATAACAATATACATTTAATGAAATATAAGTTGAGATAATTGAAACGATTTTTATCTCCTTATCTCTATTCAATCTTTTATTTCCAAGTGATTCAAGCCCCTCTCTAAAGATTTTTGAAAGCAGAATGTGCGTGCAATCAGTCAGTCAGTCACTCATAAATAATTAAATAAAAAAAATACCTGAGCCAACTTAATTAAATGTTTTCATTGCTAAATAACAAAGTTGTCAAAGATATTAAGATACGAGAGACGTTCATTTACTTGTTTGATAATTTGAAGAAGCTGCCTGCATTAAATCTTAAAACTGATCGTAAAAGAGCTCTGTTTAATTTGTTTTTACATTCACATAGTACTAATATCATCTCGTATATACATAAACTTAAATAAGCTAAGTTCTATGAATCATTTTATAGAATGACCACATTTCTCTTTTCGTCATAGATATAAAATGAAATGTTTTTCATGGGTTTTGGAGTCTTGAAATCATCCATAGAAAATTCTCAATGATATTCTTATCATCGTTAGATTAAAAAGATTTCTAAAAGTTAGCACATCTTGTAAATTTGAGTTTTGACTTTTATTAAAGGTTCAACTTGAAATTAAGATTTTCGAGGCTAAAACTATGTTTCGGCTAAATTTAATTGTCAAGCCTCAATTAAATTCAAATTCTCAACAAAGTTTTATCTTTGCGGTTTTATATCTACCGACGGGAAACTTGCAAAGTTATGAATTAAACTTTTATTAAGAATGAGATTTAAGACTATAATTTGCTTAAAATGAGTCTACGTAATTCTTTCAGCAATATTCTTTTTCAACACATGCCAAGCAATTAAACTTTATAACTCAGTTACTTAGAGACTCTAAACACCTTTACTTCATTTTAAAAGTTTAAGGAATTGCCACTAGAATATCACTTAAAACATTTGCAATTAAAATGGACTAACTGAATGCATATGATATCGATTTGTTATTCTTTATGATACTTGTATTAAAAACTATAAAATCCTTTCAACATATAATTAGGTCATTTGACTTGTTAGGTATTCTTGAGCTCATATTGGAATAAGGAGAAGGATCGAAGATATATTACGTGAGTATAACAATATACATTTAATGAAATATAAGTTGAGATAATTGAAACGATTTTTATCTCCTTATCTCTATTCAATCTTTTATTTCCAAGTGATTCAAGCCCCTCTCTAAAGATTTTTGAAAGCAGAATGTGCGTGCAATCAGTCAGTCAGTCACTCATAAATAATTAAATAAAAAAAATACCTGAGCCAACTTAATTAAATGTTTTCATTGCTAAATAACAAAGTTGTCAAAGATATTAAGATACGAGAGACGTTCATTTACTTGTTTGATAATTTGAAGAAGCTGCCTGCATTAAATCTTAAAACTGATCGTAAAAGAGCTCTGTTTAATTTGTTTTTACATTCACATAGTACTAATATCATCTCGTATATACATAAACTTAAATAAGCTAAGTTCTATGAATCATTTTATAGAATGACCACATTTCTCTTTTCGTCATAGATATAAAATGAAATGTTTTTCATGGGTTTTGGAGTCTTGAAATCATCCATAGAAAATTCTCAATGATATTCTTATCATCGTTAGATTAAAAAGATTTCTAAAAGTTAGCACATCTTTTAAATTTGAGTTTTGACTTTTATTAAAGGTTCAACTTGAAATTAAGATTGATTTCGAGGCTAAAACTATGTTTCGGCTAAATTTAATTGTCAAGCCTCAATTAAATTCAAATTCTCAACAAAGTTTTATCTTTGCGGTTTTATATCTACCGACGGGAAACTTGCAAAGTTATGAATTAAACTTTTATTAAGAATGAGATTTAAGACTATAATTTGCTTAAAATGAGTCTACGTAATTCTTTCAGCAATATTCTTTTTCAACACATGCCAAGCATTAAACTTTATAACTCAGTTACTTAGAGACTCTAAACACCTTTACTTCATTTTAAAAGTTTAAGGAATTGCCACTAGAATATCACTTAAAACATTTGCAATTAAAATGGACTAACTGAATGCATATGATATCGATTTGTTATTCTTTATGATACTTGTATTAAAAACTATAAAATCCTTTCAACATATAATTAGGTCATTTGACTTGTTAGGTATTCTTGAGCTCATATTGGAATAAGAAGAAGGATCGAAGATATATTACGTGAGTATAACAATATACATTTAATGAAATATAAGTTGAGATAATTGAAACGAATTTTTATCTCCTTGTCTCTATTCAATCTTTTATTTCCAAGTGATTCAAGCCCCTCTCTAAAGACTTTTGAAAGCAGAATGTGCGTGCAGTCAGTCAGTCAGTCACTCATAAATAATTAAATAAAAAAATACCTGAGCCAACTTAATTAAATGTTTTCATTGCTAAATAACAAAGTTGTCAAAGATATTAAGATACGAGAGACGTTCATTTACTTGTTTGATAATTTGAAGATGCTGCCTGCATTAAATCTTAAAACTGATCGTAAAAGAGCTCTGTTAAATTTGTTTTTACATTCAAATAGTACTAATATCATCTCGTATATACATAAACTTAAATAAGCTAAGTTCTATGTATCATTTTATAGAATGGCCACATTTCTCTTTTCGTCATAGATATAAAATAAAATGTTTTTCATGGGTTTTGGAGTCTTGAAATCATCCATAGAAAATTCTCAATGATATTCTTATCATCGTTCGATTAAAAAGATTTCTAAAAGTTAGCAAATCTTGTTAATTTTAGATATGACTTATGTTAAAGGTTCAACTTGAAGTTATGATTTCGAGGCTAAAACTATGTTTCGGCTAAATTTAATTGTCAAGCCTCAATTAAATTCAAATTCTCAACAAAGTTTTATCTTTGCGGTTTTATATCTACCGACGGGAAACTTGCAAAGTTATGAATTAAACTTTTATTAAGAATGAGATTTAAGACTATAATTTGCTTAAAATGAGTCTACGTAATTCTTTCAGCAATATTCTTTTTCAACACATGCCAAGCAATTAAACTGTATAACTCAGCTACTTAGAGACTCTAAACACCTTTACTTCATTTTAAAAAGTTTAAGGAATTGCCACTAGAATATCACTTAAAACATTTGCAATTAAAATGGACTAACTGAATGCATATGATATCGATTTGTTATTCTTTATGATACTTGTATTAAAAACTATAAAATCCTTTCAACATATAATTAGGTCATTTGACTTGTTAGGTATTCTTGAGCTCATATTGGAATAAGGAGAAGGATCGAAGATATATTACGTGAGTATAACAATATACATTTAATGAAATATAAGTTGAGATAATTGAAACGATTTTTATCTCCTTATCTCTATTCAATCTTTTATTTCCAAGTGATTCAAGCCCCTCTCTAAAGATTTTTGAAAGCAGAATGTGCGTGCAATCAGTCAGTCAGTCACTCATAAATAATTAAATAAAAAAAATACCTGAGCCAACTTAATTAAATGTTTTCATTGCTAAATAACAAAGTTGTCAAAGATATTAAGATACGAGAGACGTTCATTTACTTGTTGATAATTTGAAGAAGCTGCCTGCATTAAATCTTAAAACTGATCGTAAAAGAGCTCTGTTTAATTTGTTTTTACATTCACATAGTACTAATATCATCTCGTATATACATAAACTTAAATAAGCTAAGTTCTATGAATCATTTTATAGAATGACCACATTTCTCTTTTCGTCATAGATATAAAATGAAATGTTTTTCATGGGTTTTGGAGTCTTGAAATCATTCATAGAAAATTCTTAATGATATTCTTATCATCGTTCGATTGAAAAGATTTCTAAAAGTTAGCACATCTTGTAAATTTGAGTTTTGACTTTTATTAAAAGTTCAACTTGAAATTAAGATTTCGAGGCTAAAACTATGTTTCGGCTAAATTTAATTGTCAAGCCTCAATTAAATTCAAATTCTCAACAAAGTTTTATCTTTGCGGTTTTATATCTACCGACGGGAAACTTGCAAAGTTATGAATTAAACTTTTATTAAGAATGAGATTTAAGACTATAATTTGCTTAAAATGAGTCTACGTAATTCTTTCAGCAATATTCTTTTTCAACACATGCCAAGCAATTAAACTTTATAACTCAGTTACTTAGAGACTCTAAACACCTTTACTTCATTTTAAAAGTTTAAGGAATTGCCACTAGAATATCACTTAAAACATTTGCAATTAAAATGGACTAACTGAATGCATATGATATCGATTTGTTATTCTTTATGATACTTGTATTAAAAACTATAAAATCCTTTCAACATATAATTAGGTCATTTGACTTGTTAGGTATTCTTGAGCTCATATTGGAATAAGGAGAAGGATCGAAGATATATTACGTGAGTATAACAATATACATTTAATGAAATATAAGTTGAGATAATTGAAACGATTTTTATCTCCTTATCTCTATTCAATCTTTTATTTCCAAGTGATTCAAGCCCCTCTCTAAAGATTTTTGAAAGCAGAATGTGCGTGCAATCAGTCAGTCAGTCACTCATAAATAATTAAATAAAAAAAATACCTGAGCCAACTTAATTAAATGTTTTCATTGCTAAATAACAAAGTTGTCAAAGATATTAAGATACGAGAGACGTTCATTTACTTGTTTGATAATTTGAAGAAGCTGCCTGCATTAAATCTTAAAACTGATCGTAAAAGAGCTCTGTTTAATTTGTTTTTACATTCACATAGTACTAATATCATCTCGTATATACATAAACTTAAATAAGCTAAGTTCTATGAATCATTTTATAGAATGACCACATTTCTCTTTTCGTCATAGATATAAAATGAAATGTTTTTCATGGGTTTTGGAGTCTTGAAATCATTCATAGAAAATTCTCAATGATATTCTTATCATCGGTCGATTGAAAAGATTTCTAAAATTTAGCACATCTTGTAAATTTGAGTTTTGATTTTTATTGAAGGTTCAACTTGAAATTAAGATTTCGAGGCTAAAACTATGTTTCGGCTAAATTGAATTGTCGAGCCTCAATTAAATTCATATTCTCAACAAAGTTTTATCTTTGCGGTTTTATATCTACCGACGGGAACTTTGTCAATTCTTGCAAAGTTATGATTTAAACTTTTATTAAGAATTAGATTTAAGACTATAATTTGCTTAAAATGCGTCTACGTAATTCTTTCAGTAATATTCTTTTTCAACACATGCCAAGCAATTAAACTTTATAACTCAGTTACTTAGAGACTCTAAACACCTTTACTTCATTTAAAAGTTTAAGGAATTGCCACTAGAATATCACTTAAAACATTTGCAATTAAAATGGACTAACTGAATGCATATGATATCGATTTGTTATTCTTTATGATACTTGTATTAAAAACTATAAAATCCTTTCAACATATAATTAGGTCATTTGACTTGTTAGGTATTCTTGAGCTCATATTGGAATAAGGAGAAGGATCGAAGATATATTACGTGAGTATAACAATATACATTTAATGAAATATAAGTTGAGATAATTGAAACGATTTTTATCTCCTTATCTCTATTCAATCTTTTATTTCCAAGTGATTCAAGCCCCTCTCTAAAGATTTTTGAAAGCAGAATGTGCGTGCAATCAGTCAGTCAGTCACTCATAAATAATTAAATAAAAAAAATACCTGAGCCAACTTAATTAAATGTTTTCATTGCTAAATAACAAAGTTGTCAAAGATATTAAGATACGAGAGACGTTCATTTACTTGTTTGATAATTTGAAGAAGCTGCCTGCATTAAATCTTAAAACTGATCGTAAAAGAGCTCTGTTTAATTTGTTTTTACATTCACATAGTACTAATATCATCTCGTATATACATAAACTTAAATAAGCTAAGTTCTATGAATCATTTTATAGAATGACCACATTTCTCTTTTCGTCATAGATATAAAATGAAAAAAAAGAAAAAAAAAAAAAAAAATGGGATGAAAAAAAAAAAAAAAATGTTTCATGGGTTTTGGAGTCTTGAAATCATTCATAGAAAATTCTCAATGATATTCTTATCATCGGTCGATTGAAAAGATTTCTAAAATTTAGCACATCTTGTAAATTTGAGTTTTGATTTTTATTGAAGGTTCAACTTGAAATTAAGATTTCGAGGCTAAAACTATGTTTCGGCTAAATTGAATTGTCGAGCCTCAATTAAATTCATATTCTCAACAAAGTTTTATCTTTGCGGTTTTATATCTACCGACGGGAACTTTGTCAATTCTTGCAAAGTTATGATTTAAACTTTTATTAAGAATTAGATTTAAGACTATAATTTGCTTAAAATGCGTCTACGTAATTCTTTCAGTAATATTCTTTTT
This sequence comes from Oxytricha trifallax, assembly GCA_000711775.1. Taxonomy (NCBI): domain Eukaryota; phylum Ciliophora; class Spirotrichea; order Sporadotrichida; family Oxytrichidae; genus Oxytricha; species Oxytricha trifallax. The sequence continues at coordinate 14,777 of ARYC01021189.1, forward strand.
CAACACATGCCAAGCAATTAAACTTTATAACTCAGTTACTTAGAGACTCTAAACACCTTTACTTCATTTTAAAAGTTTAAGGAATTGCCACTAGAATATCACTTAAAACATTTGCAATTAAAATGGACTAACTGAATGCATATGATATCGATTTGTTATTCTTTATGATACTTGTATTAAAAACTATAAAATCCTTTCAACATATAATTAGGTCATTTGACTTGTTAGGTATTCTTGAGCTCATATTGGAATAAGAAGAAGGATCGAAGATATATTACGTGAGTATAACAATATACATTTAATGAAATATAAGTTGAGATAATTGAAACGAATTTTTATCTCCTTGTCTCTATTCAATCTTTTATTTCCAAGTGATTCAAGCCCCTCTCTAAAGACTTTTGAAAGCAGAATGTGCGTGCAGTCAGTCAGTCAGTCACTCATAAATAATTAAATAAAAAAATACCTGAGCCAACTTAATTAAATGTTTTCATTGCTAAATAACAAAGTTGTCAAAGATATTAAGATACGAGAGACGTTCATTTACTTGTTTGATAATTTGAAGAAGCTGCCTGCATTAAATCTTAAAACTGATCGTAAAAGAGCTCTGTTTAATTTGTTTTTACATTCACATAGTACTAATATCATCTCGTATATACATAAACTTAAATAAGCTAAGTTCTATGAATCATTTTATAGAATGACCACATTTCTCTTTTCGTCATAGATATAAAATGAAATGTTTTTCATGGGTTTTTGGAGTCTTGAAATCATCCATAGAAAATTCTCAATGATATTCTTATCATCGTTCGATTAAAAAGATTTCTAAAAGTTAGCACATCTTGTAAATTTGAGTTTTGACTTTTATTAAAAGTTCAACTTGAAATTAAGATTTCGAGGCTAAAACTATGTTTCGGCTAAATTTAATTGTCAAGCCTCAATTAAATTCAAATTCTCAACAAAGTTTTATCTTTGCGGTTTTATATCTACCGACGGGAACCTTGCATAGTTATGAGATTTAAGACTATAATTTGCTTAAAATGAGTCTACGTAATTCTTTCAGCAATATTCTTTTTCAACACATGCCAAGCAATTAAACTTTATAACTCAGTTACTTAAAGACTCTAAACACCTTTACTTCATTTTAAAAGTTTAAGGAATTGCCACTAGAATATCACTTAAAACATTTGCAATTAAAATGGACTAACTGAATGCATATGATATCGATTTGTTATTCTTTATGATACTTGTATTAAAAACTATAAAATCCTTTCAACATATAATTAGGTCATTTGACTTGTTAGGTATTCTTGAGCTCATATTGGAATAAGGAGAAGGATCGAAGATATATTACGTGAGTATAACAATATACATTTAATGAAATATAAGTTGAGATAATTGAAACGATTTTTATCTCCTTATCTCTATTCAATCTTTTATTTCCAAGTGATTCAAGCCCCTCTCTAAAGATTTTTGAAAGCAGAATGTGCGTGCAATCAGTCAGTCAGTCACTCATAAATAATTAAATAAAAAAAATACCTGAGCCAACTTAATTAAATGTTTTCATTGCTAAATAACAAAGTTGTCAAAGATATTAAGATACGAGAGACGTTCATTTACTTGTTTGATAATTTGAAGATGCTGCCTGCATTAAATCTTAAAACTGATCGTAAAAGAGCTCTGTTAAATTTGTTTTTACATTCAAATAGTACTAATATCATCTCGTATATACATAAACTTAAATAAGCTAAGTTCTATGTATCATTTTATAGAATGGCCACATTTCTCTTTTCGTCATAGATATAAAATAAAATGTTTTTCATGGGTTTTGGAGTCTTGAAATCATCCATAGAAAATTCTCAATGATATTCTTATCATCGTTCGATTAAAAAGATTTCTAAAAGTTAGCA
>ARYC01021190.1:0-15148 GCA_000711775.1 Oxytricha trifallax
TTAAAAAGTGTGATAGCTGTGAGATGAACACTCATAAGGAACTACCAGAGCTATCACTTGAAGTCTCTGTTATTAAAGAAGAAATTAATAATAGAAAATAAATGGCAAACAAGTGTGTGGGAGACAGAGAGGAGGAGAAGGGTATTAATGAAATTCCTATACAAACTGAAGAAGTAGAAGTATACTTTTGTGAGAAGTGTGAGAGAGACTTCGCTCATAAATCTAGTTGGTATAGGCATATGAAAGAGCATAGAGAAGCCAAGCCAACAGTATACTTAAAGCACGATAAAATCGACGGAAAGTATGATTGCTTCGAGTGCCATAAGCAGTATGCTCATACTAGAGATTTAAGGAAGCATCTTTTAAAAGCTCACAAGAAAGATTTAGAGATTGAAAAGCATGAAGATGAATTGAAGCTACTTAACAAAAGAAAAGCAAGAGAATCTTCGAAAATGTAGAGCTCGAACAAGCTTGTGAATCAGAATATGTGAGGAAATCACGCAACCTACTAGCATCTGAAATCACAAAGATTATGATTAAAATTCAATTAAAAAGATTCCAGTTCTTGCCTAAGTTGACCTAGACACTTCACTTTAAAGCTACCTTATATTAGAAGACTCCTTTGATAAGAAAGTTATCAATGATCATCAGTATGCATACAAGGTGTATCCCTTCAAGTATCTCTTAAGAGATGATAAATATTAGATGGAGTTCAAAAATGAGTATCAAGTACTCACTCAACCAAAGTTTAAAGAGTGTAGTTACTTAATCAAGCTAGATGCTGTTCTCCTTGCCAAGGATCATGTTGCTTTCAGACTCCCACTCTATGAAATGACCCTCAGAGATTTTATTACTGATCAAAGGAATCATAAGTAGCTTGCTTTGATAGCAACTTAAACCTTACAAGGTATAAAAGAGCTACATAAGTTAGGCTTTGTTCATAGAGATTTGAAACCAGAGAATATTATGATAAATTTCTCACCTGTAAGAGTGACAATTATTGACTTCAACAGAGCATTAAGGGTAGAAGTATCAAGGCTAGGAAGTGTTATGGGAACTCCAGGCTATTATCCTGAAAGAGAAGACTGGAGAGATGGAGACTATCAATGGGATGTGTGGGCTTTAGCAGCAATAATAATAGAGTGCGATATGCCTCGGAATGATTACTACTCTACAAGGTGTGAGAAAGATGCTAAGTAAAGAATCAAGTAATTTATAGACAAAACCAGAGTATCTCAATCATTAAAATAAATGGCAGAATCAATAATCTTAAAACCAAACTCTAGATCAGACATAACATTAGAGAAGATAGAGTTGTGGTTAAGTAAAATAAACTTCAGACCTCTCCCAAATGATCCAAAAGTGCATTTTGAGTGATTAAATTAAATACATTTACTATAAATTTCACATTAAAACCTATTAATAACCCCAACCCCTAACAAATTCCCTACAAATCAAAGCACTTATAAACCTCATTAAGGGGTTTTGGGGTTTTGAATGAAGGGTTCTATCTGGACTAAGAAAGATTTATAGCTCTACTCCAATTACCTACTTGAAATATTGTGCCTGTAAGTTACACCTTTATAATCGAATTTTAGATTAAACCAGCAAAAACAATTGGAATAAAATTATTACATCTTAAAGATCAACATGAAGTAAAGAAAAAAGAAACAATTATAGGTTTTATAACATCATGATATCAAATGAAGCCTATGAAAATTGAACAAACAATAATATTAGAAGTTGCATTAAGAATTTAAGAAAGATTTTGTTGATTATTTTAAAAATTTAACAGTGAAATAAGCAGATAAAAATAATAAATTTTTGCAAGCACTATGGAAAAAAAAGGAAAAAGCCAAATAATCTTTGTGAGAATTTAATTCAAAAGTTATTAATAAAAAGGTTTTATAAGTAGTGAGAAAAAGAAAATGCTTTATAAAAAGTAAATGATCAAGGATTCTTCTTAGTCTACTAAACAAAAGAGGTAATAAAAACGATTTAATAGTTATAGATGAGAATAAACTTGGGTTCTATTGACATATAGAATTTAATAGTACTAAAAAATACGAATAAAATTTAATAGGAAAATTTTGACAAAAAATTTATTCAATAATGAAAAGAGGAAGACGTAAATCCATAATATCAAAAGTAGCAACACATTAAAAAACAAATTTAGAATAAGTATTTTAATAAAAACCTTTTACGTGATGCTTATTTGTTTTTATACTTTATATTTTTAAAACTAGTAAACAGATTTTATTATGATGATTGAATATGATTAAATTAAAATGATTTTAATTTAAATTAAAAGAATTTTAAATTATATAAAATAAAGCTCAAAGACCACCTGTTTCTTAACTTCAATTCATCAGCTACAAGAATTAACAATCTAGGTTTTGATAAGAAAGAAAGGATAAGAAAGAATGGATAAGATAATTTAATTAATTAAAAAAGAATTATCTACTTAAAGATACAAAGAAATACAGTTCATTATTAAATTATAATAGAGGCTTAAAAGATAACTAATAATACACAGAAAAAGAAGAAAAAAAACAAGATATTGCAATTAAGAAAGAATTCTCTTAATTACTCGTGATAAGCAGAAATAAGAAGGATTATAAGCGAGGAATATGATAAATTGAAACAAATAAGATCCCTCATATTTGGATAGAACCATGGAAAATTCAAGAGAATAGTATAAAACTTGAAGATTTTAAAACTTATGAGGGGGAAGTGCTCATGAGTAGTTATTTAATGAACTAGATTTAAATTGAGAATCAACTTCAAATGTGGGAAGATAAGTTTGATCACTACATGTTGGAGAAGACCGATGATTAAGTAACAAGTATTATTGGAACAATTAATGATAGAATGAGTGCAAATAGAATAAGCATTAGATTGTTCACTAAAACTAAGACAATTTAAAGTTAGGTAAGTGATGATGAAGGCATGCAAGAATTGAATGATTTAAACATGATAAAGCCTAATTAATAAATAATCTTATTTTTAATAGTTGATAGAACTGTGGATGAAATGCAGCAGATCATAAAGATTTTTATCGAATTTGGTGCTGAGCATATCCTTATTTATAATGATAGCATTTATTAATTTATTCATCAGAGTAATTTCAACTATAAATGAAGATGCTACTAAACTTCATATAAATATATTTGAGACTAATTTGCTATGTTTTTATAGTTATAAATGTCACTTTCTTGAAAACACTAGACCCTGCTTCTAAATTATATCATTTTTGTGTGAGAATTAGATAAATGTGAAACTTTTACAGGTAAAGGTTTTGAAGGCTTGCCTTTAAAAACCTTATGGAACATAAAGTTTAGTCTAAGCATAGATGATGTCAATCTAGAAAAACTGTTATTTCTTTTAACATTGTAGTACACTGGTCAAACTTAATTTTAAATATTAAATTCATATTGTTATATGAGTTCTTACTACGTGACTTCAAACAAGGGAACAAATAAAAGTATAATTAAATATTATTTTGAAGAGTTGAGATTGCAAGGATATTGTGTTATAAATTTCACATTCATTTTTGATAAAAACAAAAACTTATAAATCAATCTTAATTTAAAATTTAAAACTAAGTTTGTTCAAAGTACTACTACGATTATACAAATTTCTATATAGTTTGTCTCGATCATCTGTTCTTAGAAATATTATTCTGAATTTATGAATTCACGGCTTAAGTAGATAATTCTTTAAATCTAGATCGTTAAAGTTTCACATTAATGTGTGTTCTTTAAGATTGTGAGATAGTTTATGAACAGTGTCAAGTATTTTCGAGAAAATGTACTAATTTTAAGCAATCTTAATTCACCACGATTTATTTATTAAATATTCAAAATCTGGCGAAATGATAATTTATAATCGAGAATCTTGATTTATTAAAATTATTATTTCTAAGAATATTTTAATCTTCTAACAAACTCAAAATTTATTTTTTATATATTTAACTTGTAATTAATATAAACTATGCAAACTATGCTTTAACTAATAATAATAATGTGATCACACTGAGGTCTATGGGGACCCCCGATTTTTTTAATATGCATGATAGCATGTAAGGGACAAGCCCTTTTAAAGAGGAGATTCTCTCCTCTTTCACTGAGTCTTTCATCTTCTTCTTCTTCCTTTATTGTTTCTTTGTTTTCTCTTCCCTTGTCTTCCTTATTTTCTTTCTTTTCCTCCTCTTCTGTTGAGGATTTGAATTTAGTCTCCTTATTCTTTAAACTTGAATTAGGTGTCAAAGTTTTTAACTTAGATCGAGAATCTAAGTTCCTTAAGTCCGATGTGTTCTTTCAATCTTGTGGTCATCAGTTAAGTAAGGTCAGATTTTAGGAAGTAGGCATGCTTTGGAGGCATTTATCATAGATTTCAGCTTTATTGAGATGGTTGTGGTAGTCAGCGTCAATGGAAATTCAAGCAGCCTCATTTGCCGTGACATTCTTTAGGATGTCGCTTTAACTAAAATCATCTTCATTTTAAATACTCTCAGTAATAATATATTTTTGTATTTTTGCTACTCAATAATAATAAATATCTTTATAACAAATAATTTTTAATAGTTGAATTTTTATCTACGATTTTTAAAATTGATAAGTATAAGTTTGAAATATGTATAATGACAAAGTTAGTTCACAAATCATTATTTTTATTTTTCTCTTTGATGAGTTTAATACTAGTATAACTATTTTTTATTATTAATAAAGCATAATTATAAAAATTCTCATTTTTTAATTACTTTTTCATTCATTAGCAATCGTAAGTAATTTTAATAGCATTAATACTATAAAATTTTATTAATAAAATTTTATTTTTAAAATTTAAAAGAATTTACACAAGTAAACTGTTAAAAAAGAGAAGATATAGAAAATGTGGTTTAAGCTTAGAAATTTAATGTCTGATTGTGCCATTAGACATAATTTGTATACTTTAGTTTAAATAATATAAAGCCCAATTATAGTTTAGAAGATTCATACAAAGGCTTATTTAAAAATAATTTGATATGATAATGGCTAGTTTGTACTTAGTGCGAGCAAATATTGGAATTTAGGAGTTTTGAAAGCTAACTACTAAAAATTTAGTGCATCAATCAAATCTATAAGATTATTATAACTATAAAAGATATCGTAAAATTTGGTGAATAAATAGGAACATTATTATTAGGTAAAAAATTGGGTATTCATTAAATTGTATATTAATTTAACAATCATTAATGAATTTATTTGTAGTTATTTAATTTAATTATTATATATATATATGTATATTTATTCACTTATTCAAACTTCATTACTTCCAAAGATATTATTAAAAACTTTTCTTTCTCTTTTTAATTTCGAAATGACTTAATCATATATTTAGTTAAATTGTTTATTTTTTTTTCTAAACAAGGATTCTTTTTCTTAGCAAGATTTTTTTCTTTTTTAACAACACTTCTCTTTTCAAACTACATTTAAAATACTATAATTTATCAAAAATATAATATAATTTAAAGCTTTTGTAAACAAATATTATCTATGTTATTATGAGCTTTGGCGATCTATTAGACATCCTCACTTCCATTATTTAGCCATTCCAAATTTATATTAAAAGTTTTTAGGTTGTTAATTTTAACTGTGCATATAATCAATTTTGCTATATATTTACTCTTGCTTTAACCTTCCAACACCTCTAATTGGATATTTATTTTTCTTAGTTCTGTTATTCCAGAATAGATTCCTTTAGAATTCACTTTTCTTGGTTTAATAATGTTTATCATCAGTTGATGCAGGAATTTCCTATTCTTTATACTTAAAGGTTTGCATGTCCTCTAAATTCTTTATTAATAGCTTGGTAATGTGCTGTGATTATTAAGTATTAAAGTTTTTGAAATTTAAGTAGGCGCTATTACTTGAATCAATAATTATTTTTAATACTCATTCTAGAGCTTAAATACCTCGATAAATAACTTAATAATTTTAATTTCTATAAGTTTCATAGATAAGTAAATCACAATATATTATTAGTCTGATAAGTAGTTGTACTTTATAACTAATGATTGTAATTTCTATAGCTTTTAATTATATTTAGAGGATATTTTTGATTGAACATATTCTAGTACTTTGGATTTGTTAATTATTTTTCAAATATAATTCCTTAATCATATTCAATCCTCATGCCCAGTATTTACTCAATGAACCTTTCTTGCATTGCATATTTTTAGTGTTTTAAATCCCTAGTTTGATTTAGAAAATCTATTTAAAAGAATTTTCAATCTTCTTTGAGGAAAATTAGTTACTAGGCATATCCCTAAATTTTTAAGTTTTATTTTAGGACTTCTTCTGTTAATTTTAGGTAGGCGCTAAGTATGGGAACTTTAAACACTAAGACTTTGCTCGACGTGCTTTTGTGTTTTTTAGATAAATTAGATGTTTATATTTTTTGCTTTCTAGCTGTTTTTTGAGGTCTCATTTCAAGCTAAAATTTAACTAAACTTTCCTTTATTTATCAATTCTTTTAGGGAGATAACGTTGTTACAAAATTAGAAAGAGGAAACAGCAAAGAATATTAAATATACAAATATTTTTCAATAAAAAAGCTTAAAATCATTAAAAATTATCATCGTAAAAAATATAATAATTCATTATTTTTAGTTTATTATAAATAGTTATTTTTTCTACTTGAGCCCATTATTGATTACATTATCTTCACTTTAAAACATTTCGATTTTTATATTTATTGAACAATAAAAATTATTTTTGATTTAATACAGAAAAAACATCAATAATAATAAAATAATTTAACGAATTTAAAATGATATTAATCTTTCAAATAATATTCTATGAATTAAATAAATTATCTAACCAACACTAAAAAATTAATAAATTACATTTGATATTAGTAGAGTAGTAGAAATGTAATTTTATAAATAAAAAATTAAATTAATTAAAGAATAATAAATTTTTAATAATATGGGGATGATATCAAGTAGTAAAGATATAATAAGTATTAAATATATAATTTTCTTACGGTCTCCAATTTTTAATATAATTATTTAAAAATAAGTCATTTTATTGAGAATAATTATAATATATGGAGTGGCATAATAAAAATTATAACATTTTTGTATTGAGAGAGTTTATATTTTGAAGATTTCTATATAATTTGACTAAATGTGACATTTCACTAAAGTTGTACTTATTTTATTTACTATAATTTTGCTTATTCGTTTCAGGCAGTTTTACAATTTGTGACTTAAAGAGATTTTGATCCATAAATGACACAATTGTAACGTTTCCCTGCTGATTCAACAATTATTTTTATCGGTCTTGAAAAACTTGTTTAGAATATTCCGTTTATTTTCTCAGAAATTAAATCCAATTTGACATATATTATTAATAAATAAAAATAAATTCATTCTAATAACATATCCAATAGATTATAAGTCATAAATAATCCTCTGCTTAGAATTATTATCTAAAACTTACTATATTAATTTATGTTTCGACTTTTGATGCTAATCCATAGTTATTTAAGTAGCATCTAAATCTGTAATGGTTCTTTTGATCGTGATACAGAAGTCTCTCTTAACAAACCATTTCCATTTAAGACAAACCATTCAATTGCTGCTAATTTACCACTTTAGAGAAAATAATACTTTGGCCAAAAAGTTTGAATAAATTTATTATTAGAGCATAGTTTTTTGGCTTAATTTCTAAAGGATTAGTTATATAAAGAGTGATCTAGTATTATTGTTAGTGCGTCAGCTATAGATTTCTAAGAAATGTCTTATTCTGATAAGATAAATTTTTAGTGGCTTTCAGCTTACATTAAGCAAGATTTTATACAAATGAGAAAAAGAATTTAGTATTTATTGAATGAATTCTGAAAATTTTGCTAACTTAAGGGCAGGTAGTCTCTAGAAATCAAATGATATATAGAATTTGACTAAAGTGTTCTTAAGATAAATATCTAAGAAGTTATGAGACATTTCATTGTAGTGTAGTTTTTCTCTTTCTTAGGCTTCAATAATTCTAGGAAATCTTTGACTATAAAGATAGTTTTCAAAGAGAAGTTTATTTTAGTAAATTCTTTGAGATACTTATTTCTTACTATGATTTGCTCAAGAATATTTTATTAATCTTAAAAAAATTAAATTTAGCACTGTTACAAAAAACCTAATGTACTGATTTTCAGTTTGTAATTTATCTTGTTGGATTCTTTCTATTTTAGCTTTAATTTCTTAGTAAATTTGGAATTTTATTCCATTAGTTACTTTTATTTTTTTAGTTCTATAAATGCAAAGAATTCATCTGAGTATATTTATTAAGGAACACCTCGGCTGCTATATTGATCTAATTAATATTGACCTTTTTTCATCTAAATTCTCCTTAAACTATTTTTAAAATTGATTTATCAACTATAACTTGCAAAAGGAGCAAAAGATTTATCATATAAGCTCTGGCAGCATTGATTAAATTCTAGCTCTGTAATCATCGTAAATTATTCTATGACTGAATCAAAGACTCAGTAGTAAAGATATTTTCAATTTTTACTTGAATATGGGAATTATATATGTTTATCATCTATCAATGGCTCATGAACTTTCTTGTCATAAATATACAAAAATGGTGATATAAGCCAATTCACTGAAATAAAAAACTTATAATAATAATAATAATAATAATAATAATAATAATAATAATAATAATAATTAACTCGCATCGAGGGTTCAAGACCCCCTGAGCATATTCAATTATGAAAGGACTAGGTCCTTTTTGTTAGATCCTCACTGAGATCCAAGATCTGGTGGTACATGAGATACTTGTAGCATAATTTAGTTGATTAATTAGCTCCTTCTTTCTAGTTCCTCCAATTGGATTGTCATAGGTACTGAGGGAAAAGCAGATGCAATGTCGACGAACCAAAGTTGTTTGTATTATTATTACTTAATTATGTTAATAAGTTCAGTTGTATGTTTCCCCATTTGTTCGCCAGGTCTAAAGCCTATCTGTTCCTTGGCAACAGTTAACCAAAGTTTATAAGAGTAAAGTCTCGACCAGGAAGCTTCCATCATTTTCCTCAAAATTGAGGTCATAGCTATTTGTCTGGTCTTGTTGATTGGAGGTTGGATAGAGTCTGTTTTTGAGAGAAGCATTAGGTTTGCATCATTGACCCATAGGGGTACTACTTAGTTGTTGTTAACCCAATTCTCAATAGTTTAGAGTGCTAGTAGAGCTCTATCGTGTTTTCTGATCCATTGATCACTTATGTTGTCAGGGCCAAGAGCTTTATCTGTTGGAGCGTTTCTTAGGATGTCTGGTAGTAGTTTATGTCTCTTAGTATACTTCCAGTATACTGATCCTATCTCCGACTAGGTATATTGGTCTTGGTCTTGGAGACCAGAATTCTTGAAGGCCGGTATAAACTGGCCAGAACCTTGAATTCCGATGTACTGCTTAGCAGCAATGACACTGTCTGAAAGTGAAAGATTTTCTATTTGTTGGACTATTTTTCCTTTAGCAGCTCCTATACTTCTCTGAATGACTCTGTTGGCATCTTTAAGGTTGCCTTCAAACCAGAGTTGTTTAATCTTATTAGCAGCAGAGAGAAAGTGTGACTTAGCTTAGATAATTTTGGTAGGTTTAGGTTGGATTTGTTGTCCGCCATACCAGGCTGAGTCTTCTTTGAGGAGGGCGTTTACCTGAGCTTTTGTGATTTTGAGCTCAGCTGGACTGCCATAGATAAATTCAAACTCCTTGTATAGTAGCATGTGATCTGAGGTAGATAGTAGTTAGTACTACTTGTTCACTTGTAGGTTAGGGTGGTAGATATAGTCGATGTTTGAGTTGGAGTCCGGTCTGGTTACTAAATAGGTATTAGTTAAGGATTAAGCCACGTAATTAAGGTCACCGGTTATTAAATAGGAAGGGTCTTAGGAATGAGTAGACAACCAATCTTCAAAGTAACTTTTGTGGGATTGAACTGGGATGAGATGTAGAGATTGACAACCTTTATTTCTAGGTCTAGCAGATCTAGTGTTACGGATAAAGGGATTTCACAAGCCAGTTGTGAGACTCTTGAGAGTCCTTTCCTGATAAGGGTGCAGGTGCCATGGATACCATCTTTGATCTTTGTTCTAGAATGGTAGCAGTCGTAGTTGGGGAAGAAAATCTTAGAATGTCTCGTCTCTTAAAGAGTGACGATATCAGGATCAGTTTAGGAGATAACCTTCTCCAGGAAGATCAACGAGTCTAGCGAAGAGCATCTCATGTTCCAATTTACCACTTTTAGGTTGGAGGCTTGCATACTTGACTCGTGCTTAAATTAGTAGGTTAGATCTTTAACTTTCTAATTTATTAATATAAAAAACTTATTATATAAATTAATTTACGTAGAACTGTATAGCAGTTTCTTTAAAAAATCAATTTAAAATTCATGTCACCAATTGGAATTTTTCTCTATATTTAAGTATAAATTTTATTTATAACATCTATTTATATTTTAATTTTAAATCCTCAAGAATCAAATACTCTAAAATGCTTGTAATTAAGTAATGCCTGAGTTGTAAATTTTCCTTCAATTTTAATTTTCTCTCCATTACTATATTATTCTAATTTTAATTTATTTCTTTTTGAAAGTAAAATACTCTAAATGGCTTAAAGTCATTATTTTTGAATAAAGATGTCTTTAATGTCATCACTTTAATTGCGTTGGTTAACCAATGCTTGAGCTGGCAGAGAAGCTGACTTTTATCAGCTTTCTATCCTTCGTTTTAAACCACCTGATTATCTTTTGGGCCAATCTGCTTGTAAATTCAAATCCTCCTGCAGTACCTCTTTTCTCTTAATTTTTCTTTTTTAAGCAAATAATTTGATAATCTTCCAGCCATAAGCTATCTTTATTTTTATTCTATCATTTGATTTTAAAATGTGAATCAAGTAGTCTCGATTATCTTATGGATTTGTAAGGTAAATGCTTATTGCAGAAAGCCACTTTTAATTATCACTATAAGAACATTCTCGTTGTTAACTTCGTTTTTTTCACTTGGTCACTGTCCTCATGGTCTTCGTAACCATGACTGTGACTATTATGAGAACTGATAAAATTTATATTTATGGTTGTGATTGGTTGTTCTCTTCTCTAAAATTTTAAATATTATTTCTTATAGACTACAAGTACGCTTTTTCTTTCTTAAAATTGATTTCATATTTGGGATTCGGTATCATTTTTGATAATCTTCACAGAAATTTATAGAGTAAATTAGTACTGTAATTAAGCACTTCACAACATGAACTAAGTAGATAGCATTTTCCAATATAATATATATATATAAGTTTTTTGAATAAATGTAATTACCTCTTAACTTAAAGCTATCTAGCCTGGATTTATTTATTCCACACATTGATCCATTCATTCCAACTTCTTACCTTTAAATTGTGTATAAAGTTCTTAAGGATGCTTCCCAATTTTATCTTAAGATAAAAATCAAAATAATCGTGAATAAATTTACTTCAAAAGTTATACTAGTTAGTTATATGTTTAAGTTATACTGATAAAAATTCTTATTGTTCTAATCCATAAGTAATGCAATTGATTATATTTATGATATTTTTGTAAATGGTATTATAACACTGAGTGGGATTAAATCAATCTGTTAGGAAATGATGAATTTAAGCAAGGTAAATGTCATAAAATATGATTTTTCCAGCTTTCCAACACACATTATAAAAGCAAAGACTGAGATTTACTCTGTCTTGAAAATCCTAATTATTGGTGGTATATATTTAAGTCATTGATTTGTATCAGATAAATCATATTTCATAGTACTAATGTGCACACTATAGCAATTAATCAATCCTTTATCTGCATTAAGTTATATTTATTAAATAATTATTTCTTGACATGATTATGTTCTAGATTTTTCAATAAATTCTGGAAAAGCTAAATTTTGAGCAGATTCTTTTATATTATACTGTGATTTTGTATTTTAAACATATAATCAAGAGGTACAAATTTTGAAATTTAAACGATTATATTCTCTCTCAATTTATATTTATGTATTCAGATACTTTGCTTTTCTTTTTTGCAAACAATTTATGCAAGAAAAATTCGTAGCCCTAAAATTCAATTGTTTTATAACCCATTAGAGCTGCTAAGATACTTGAAAGTATTTTATTTAATTCTGTTTTCCTGGTTCCATTTTTAAAAGTCTTTGCCATGTATCATTTTCTGCATTAAAATCAAAGGGAATTTTGCGAAAATACTATCTATATCTCTTCTTGATTAGTAAAAAGTTTAAGGTATATTATCAATACAATCTAGCTATTTATTAAAAAAATCTTAAAGAAAAAACAATACTATGTCTGATAAAATGAAAAATGAAATTTTCTAAGTTGTTAACCCAAATGAGAAAGTTTTATCTGACTACTAGCTGTGAACATATTGTATATGATTTTAAAATTAACAGTGTTTTTTAATTATGTTTTATATTTAAATTATTATTTTAAACAACTTGTTTTTATGATGAGAAAATAAAGAAGCAATATTATAAATTATTATTGGATTAAATTTCCTTTCACAGTTTTTTTCTCATTAAATTAATTTGATTTAGTTTTATTTTCTTCTTCGTTTACTTTGATAAAAAGTTTTCTATTAATTATAATTGAAATCAAGTTTTCAAATATTTTCAAACTATTTATTTTAATTTAATTCTAGAATTTATATTAATTAATACATATTTAATCAAAGATAGATATATTAAATAATTTTTTTAAAAAAATATAAGATTTAAATTTTGAATTCATATAAAAGTTAAGCTAAATAATTACTACAGTTACAGCCTCACCTAGTTTCGCTGCAGCAGTTGCTATATCTTGTGAATTTAATTTGAGTTTAATTAAAATTATGAAATTTTTGAAGCCTTTTATATACTATTTTAATTTTATATAATTGAGAGACATCCGCAAAAACATTGTCTCTCTATGTTTAATTTATACATAAATTAGTAAAATTCAGTATTTTTAAGTATTTTTTATAATTTCATTTTTGCTTATTTAGAGCTGTTTCTGTTTTTATTTTTTAAATACTTAAGGATGTTTTTATAAATTCTAAGGATTTTTTAATGCCTTAAAATGTTTCCTTATTTAAAATATGTGATAAAATTAAGATAATACTAAAAAATTAATGATCCATTTCTTTAAATATTATTATAATTCCATCTTTATATAGATGTATTAAACCCTAAAACCCCATCATCGTCTCATTTTCAAAGTAAAAGAAGTTATATAGTAAGTAAATATAACAAAAAATAATACCTCCTACCATTCATGAATTCTCAATCGTCAATCTGATCTTGAACTGGTATAAGCTGCTTAATGTTGATATCATGTAGGTACTTTTTATTCCCAATTATAAATAAATTTTATTTTGGGGTCATGTTTGATTTACTTCATTACTGTGTTTTGAATGCTAATGCTAGGCATTATCTTTGACTGTGATTGTTGCTATAATTACATATTAATTTATTCACTTTTATACTTAAGCGAATTTCTTTCCATGTTTGTCACTCTTGTACTTATTGTTGCAATATTCTCATTGAATTATATTTATATTTCTAGTAATATTGCCTTTGCATTCTTCAATGTTCTCATTGAAAGTGTCAACAACACATCTCAGTTTCTTGTCAAAATCTCTTACTAGACTTTCTAGTCCACTAATTTAATCATTACTTTAATAAAATAAAGACTACAATTACTCTTCTGTTGTTTTTAATCTGAGGTTGAATCCTAAAATTCTTTTGCATCTCAATGATATTGTCATTGATCCTTCTCATTTTTCTTGCCAACGATCATTGGGTTACAGCACCGAGAGTTGGTGCTACCTTTCTTATATCATCAACCAATATTTAGAATGTCTGTTGAATTTCCTCTCGCCCATCAGCAACTTATCTTAAAATTTACTCGAAATCAACTGCATTGAGTTAGGATTCCAACTTGGTCACTTTGCTGAAAGCCTCCTTAATTTGTTCTGTCAATTTTTCAAATTGTGGATTTTGAAGAATATCCGTCACTTATTATAGTAGACGCTCATTTTTTTCTTACCGAGCTTTCGATGTAAGATCTCCAAATTTCTTCTCGATCAAGTATTTAATTTAATTAAGTTCAGGAAATGTTGTGCCACTCTGTATGTTGATATTTCTGATTCTGTATGCTTTAAATCGGACTACAGGGACTAATATTCCAATCCGATAGCATTACTTTAGTTTCCATTCTTTGAATGGGTTAACGAGCTATAGCTTCTATTTGAAGTATCATCATTATTTTAATACCCCTTAATTTGGGTTGCCTTTGTAATTTTTTTGGGTATTATTGGTCTTCTTTTTATTTGCTGATGTAGATGCCTTGCTGTTAGCTTTTCGTGAATTGAGGGTAGAAACTAGCCAGTTTTTATGCATATTTATTGTCCCTGGACCAGACTTTTTTTTATCTATATTTTAATATCCTTGTAAGTTTGCCTTCCCAGCATGCCTTGCTTCTTCAAATGCTCCAGTATTTTCTGATTTGACTCTTATTATTTCAGTTACTCAAATTGCTCATCATTGAAAAAGTCTGCAGTGTAGCCTGAGTTCTCATCACATTAAACCTCAGACAGAGCAGATTCACGTTTTTATTTTTATTTAGCTTTCAAAGTTTTATCAATTTTTGGATTGTATTACCTAGATTCATAGCTTGCTTAAATAGTATTTGAAGCTGCTAGATTTAGTTTCATCTTGAGCAAAAAGTTATTCTCTATTCATTAATTTTAGCAACCTAAATTTAAGAGACTTTTATTGTTATTAATCTAAGACTGCTATATTAAGTTTATCTTTTATTTTGTTAGTTAATTTCTAAAGTTCAAAATGTTCAAAATACTAACAACCTCTAACACTTTATTCAAAACTCTTACAATTTTTTTATATAAAAAAAACTAAAATACATCATGTAATACAAAACTTAACTATAGATCCTTTTAAGATGTGGCAGAACTGATTTTATTAATATTTAGAGGGATTCTCATTCTAATTTCGATAAGATGCTTACAATATTTACAAATGAATTTCTAAACCCCTCATTGAAAATATAAAATCTCAAATAGTTCATTTTATTTC
>ARYC01021191.1:0-13803 GCA_000711775.1 Oxytricha trifallax
TATGTTTCCCCATTTGTTCGCCAGGTCTAAAGCCTATCTGTTCCTTGGCAACAGTTAACCAAAGTTTATAAGAGTAAAGTCTCGACCAGGAAGCTTCCATCATTTTCCTCAAAATTGAGGTCATAGCTATTTGTCTGGTCTTGTTGATTGGAGGTTGGATAGAGTCTGTTTTTGAGAGAAGCATTAGGTTTGCATCATTGACCCATAGGGGTACTACTTAGTTGTTGTTAACCCAATTCTCAATAGTTTAGAGTGCTAGTAGAGCTCTATCGTGTTTTCTGATCCATTGATCACTTATGTTGTCAGGGCCAAGAGCTTTATCTGTTGGAGCGTTTCTTAGGATGTCTGGTAGTAGTTTATGTCTCTTAGTATACTTCCAGTATACTGATCCTATCTCCGACTAGGTATATTGGTCTTGGTCTTGGAGACCAGAATTTTGAAGGCCGGTATAAACTGGCCAGAACCTTGAATTCCGATGTACTGCTTAGCAGCAATGACACTGTCTGAAAGTGAAAGATTTTCTATTTGTTGGACTATTTTTCCTTTAGCAGCTCCTATACTTCTCTGAATGACTCTGTTGGCATCTTTAAGGTTGCCTTCAAACCAGAGTTGTTTAATCTTATTAGCAGCAGAGAGAAAGTGTGACTTAGCTTAGATAATTTTGGTAGGTTTAGGTTGGATTTGTTGTCCGCCATACCAGGCTGAGTCTTCTTTGAGGAGGGCGTTTACCTGAGCTTTTGTGATTTTGAGCTCAGCTGGACTGCCATAGATAAATTCAAACTCCTTGTATAGTAGCATGTGATCTGAGGTAGATAGTAGTTAGTACTACTTGTTCACTTGTAGGTTAGGGTGGTAGATATAGTCGATGTTTGAGTTGGAGTCCGGTCTGGTTACTAAATAGGTATTAGTTAAGGATTAAGCCACGTAATTAAGGTCACCGGTTATTAAATAGGAAGGGTCTTAGGAATGAGTAGACAACCAATCTTCAAATAACTTTTGCGGCATTGAACTGGGATGAGATGTAGAGATTGACAACCTTTATTTCTAGGTCTAGCAGATCTAGTGTTACGGATAAAGGGATTTCACAAGCCAGTTGTGAGACTCTTGAGAGTCCTTTCCTGATAAGGGTGCAGGTGCCATGGATACCATCTTTGATCTTTGTTCTAGAATGGTAGCAGTCGTAGTTGGGGAAGAAAATCTTAGAATGTCTCGTCTCTTAAAGAGTGACATATCGGGATCAGTTTAGGAGATAACCTTCTCCAGGAAGATCAACGAGTCTAGCGAAGAGCATCTCATGTTCCAATTTACCACTTTTAGGTTGGAGGCTTGCATACTTGACTCGTGCTTAAATTAGTAGGTTAGATCTTTAACTTTCTAATTTATTAATATAAAAAACTTATTATATAAATTAATTTACGTAGAACTGTATAGCAGTTTCTTTAAAAAATCAATTTAAAATTCATGTCACCAATTGGAATTTTTCTCTATATTTAAGTATAAATTTTATTTATAACATCTATTTATATTTTAATTTTAAATCCTCAAGAATCAAATACTCTAAAATGCTTGTAATTAAGTAATGCCTGAGTTGTAAATTTTCCTTCAATTTTAATTTTCTCTCCATTACTATATTATTCTAATTTTAATTTATTTCTTTTTGAAAGTAAAATACTCTAAATGGCTTAAAGTCATTATTTTTGAATAAAGATGTCTTTAATGTCATCACTTTAATTGCGTTGGTTAACCAATGCTTGAGCTGGCAGAGAAGCTGACTTTTATCAGCTTTCTATCCTTCGTTTTAAACCACCTGATTATCTTTTGGGCCAATCTGCTTGTAAATTCAAATCCTCCTGCAGTACCTCTTTTCTCTTAATTTTTCTTTTTTAAGCAAATAATTTGATAATCTTCCAGCCATAAGCTATCTTTATTTTTATTCTATCATTTGATTTTAAAATGTGAATCAAGTAGTCTCGATTATCTTATGGATTTGTAAGGTAAATGCTTATTGCAGAAAGCCACTTTTAATTATCACTATAAGAACATTCTCGTTGTTAACTTCGTTTTTTTCACTTGGTCACTGTCCTCATGGTCTTCGTAACCATGACTGTGACTATTATGAGAACTGATAAAATTTATATTTATGGTTGTGATTGGTTGTTCTCTTCTCTAAAATTTTAAATATTATTTCTTATAGACTACAAGTACGCTTTTTCTTTCTTAAAATTGATTTCATATTTGGGATTCGGTATCATTTTTGATAATCTTCACAGAAATTTATAGAGTAAATTAGTACTGTAATTAAGCACTTCACAACATGAACTAAGTAGATAGCATTTTCCAATATAATATATATATATAAGTTTTTTGAATAAATGTAATTACCTCTTAACTTAAAGCTATCTAGCCTGGATTTATTTATTCCACACATTGATCCATTCATTCCAACTTCTTACCTTTAAATTGTGTATAAAGTTCTTAAGGATGCTTCCCAATTTTATCTTAAGATAAAAATCAAAATAATCGTGAATAAATTTACTTCAAAAGTTATACTAGTTAGTTATATGTTTAAGTTATACTGATAAAAATTCTTATTGTTCTAATCCATAAGTAATGCAATTGATTATATTTATGATATTTTTGTAAATGGTATTATAACACTGAGTGGGATTAAATCAATCTGTTAGGAAATGATGAATTTAAGCAAGGTAAATGTCATAAAATATGATTTTTCCAGCTTTCCAACACACATTATAAAAGCAAAGACTGAGATTTACTCTGTCTTGAAAATCCTAATTATTGGTGGTATATATTTAAGTCATTGATTTGTATCAGATAAATCATATTTCATAGTACTAATGTGCACACTATAGCAATTAATCAATCCTTTATCTGCATTAAGTTATATTTATTAAATAATTATTTCTTGACATGATTATGTTCTAGATTTTTCAATAAATTCTGGAAAAGCTAAATTTTGAGCAGATTCTTTTATATTATACTGTGATTTTGTATTTTAAACATATAATCAAGAGGTACAAATTTTGAAATTTAAACGATTATATTCTCTCTCAATTTATATTTATGTATTCAGATACTTTGCTTTTCTTTTTTGCAAACAATTTATGCAAGAAAAATTCGTAGCCCTAAAATTCAATTGTTTTATAACCCATTAGAGCTGCTAAGATACTTGAAAGTATTTTATTTAATTCTGTTTTCCTGGTTCCATTTTTAAAAGTCTTTGCCATGTATCATTTTCTGCATTAAAATCAAAGGGAATTTTGCGAAAATACTATCTATATCTCTTCTTGATTAGTAAAAAGTTTAAGGTATATTATCAATACAATCTAGCTATTTATTAAAAAAATCTTAAAGAAAAAACAATACTATGTCTGATAAAATGAAAAATGAAATTTTCTAAGTTGTTAACCCAAATGAGAAAGTTTTATCTGACTACTAGCTGTGAACATATTGTATATGATTTTAAAATTAACAGTGTTTTTTAATTATGTTTTATATTTAAATTATTATTTTAAACAACTTGTTTTTATGATGAGAAAATAAAGAAGCAATATTATAAATTATTATTGGATTAAATTTCCTTTCACAGTTTTTTTCTCATTAAATTAATTTGATTTAGTTTTATTTTCTTCTTCGTTTACTTTGATAAAAAGTTTTCTATTAATTATAATTGAAATCAAGTTTTCAAATATTTTCAAACTATTTATTTTAATTTAATTCTAGAATTTATATTAATTAATACATATTTAATCAAAGATAGATATATTAAATAATTTTTTTAAAAAAATATAAGATTTAAATTTTGAATTCATATAAAAGTTAAGCTAAATAATTACTACAGTTACAGCCTCACCTAGTTTCGCTGCAGCAGTTGCTATATCTTGTGAATTTAATTTGAGTTTAATTAAAATTATGAAATTTTTGAAGCCTTTTATATACTATTTTAATTTTATATAATTGAGAGACATCCGCAAAAACATTGTCTCTCTATGTTTAATTTATACATAAATTAGTAAAATTCAGTATTTTTAAGTATTTTTTATAATTTCATTTTTGCTTATTTAGAGCTGTTTCTGTTTTTATTTTTTAAATACTTAAGGATGTTTTTATAAATTCTAAGGATTTTTTAATGCCTTAAAATGTTTCCTTATTTAAAATATGTGATAAAATTAAGATAATACTAAAAAATTAATGATCCATTTCTTTAAATATTATTATAATTCCATCTTTATATAGATGTATTAAACCCTAAAACCCCATCATCGTCTCATTTTCAAAGTAAAAGAAGTTATATAGTAAGTAAATATAACAAAAAATAATACCTCCTACCATTCATGAATTCTCAATCGTCAATCTGATCTTGAACTGGTATAAGCTGCTTAATGTTGATATCATGTAGGTACTTTTTATTCCCAATTATAAATAAATTTTATTTTGGGGTCATGTTTGATTTACTTCATTACTGTGTTTTGAATGCTAATGCTAGGCATTATCTTTGACTGTGATTGTTGCTATAATTACATATTAATTTATTCACTTTTATACTTAAGCGAATTTCTTTCCATGTTTGTCACTCTTGTACTTATTGTTGCAATATTCTCATGAATTATATTTATATTTCTAGTAATATTGCCTTTGCATTCTTCAATGTTCTCATTGAAAGTGTCAACAACACATCTCAGTTTCTTGTCAAAATCTCTTACTAGACTTTCTAGTCCACTAATTTAATCATTACTTTAATAAAATAAAGACTACAATTACTCTTCTGTTGTTTTTAATCTGAGGTTGAATCCTAAAATTCTTTTGCATCTCAATGATATTGTCATTGATCCTTCTCATTTTTCTTGCCAACGATCATTGGGTTACAGCACCGAGAGTTGGTGCTACCTTTCTTATATCATCAACCAATATTTAGAATGTCTGTTGAATTTCCTCTCGCCCATCAGCAACTTATCTTAAAATTTACTCGAAATCAACTGCATTGAGTTAGGATTCCAACTTGGTCACTTTGCTGAAAGCCTCCTTAATTTGTTCTGTCAATTTTTCAAATTGTGGATTTTGAAGAATATCCGTCACTTATTATAGTAGACGCTCATTTTTTTCTTACCGAGCTTTCGATGTAAGATCTCCAAATTTCTT
Organism: Oxytricha trifallax; assembly: GCA_000711775.1. Taxonomy (NCBI): domain Eukaryota; phylum Ciliophora; class Spirotrichea; order Sporadotrichida; family Oxytrichidae; genus Oxytricha; species Oxytricha trifallax. The sequence goes on from ARYC01021191.1 coordinate 5,158, forward strand.
CTCGATCAAGTATTTAATTTAATTAAGTTCAGGAAATGTTGTGCCACTCTGTATGTTGATATTTCTGATTCTGTATGCTTTAAATCGGACTACAGGGACTAATATTCCAATCCGATAGCATTACTTTAGTTTCCATTCTTTGAATGGGTTAACGAGCTATAGCTTCTATTTGAAGTATCATCATTATTTTAATACCCCTTAATTTGGGTTGCCTTTGTAATTTTTTTGGGTATTATTGGTCTTCTTTTTATTTGCTGATGTAGATGCCTTGCTGTTAGCTTTTCGTGAATTGAGGGTAGAAACTAGCCAGTTTTTATGCATATTTATTGTCCCTGGACCAGACTTTTTTTTATCTATATTTTAATATCCTTGTAAGTTTGCCTTCCCAGCATGCCTTGCTTCTTCAAATGCTCCAGTATTTTCTGATTTGACTCTTATTATTTCAGTTACTCAAATTGCTCATCATTGAAAAAGTCTGCAGTGTAGCCTGAGTTCTCATCACATTAAACCTCAGACAGAGCAGATTCACGTTTTTATTTTTATTTAGCTTTCAAAGTTTTATCAATTTTTGGATTGTATTACCTAGATTCATAGCTTGCTTAAATAGTATTTGAAGCTGCTAGATTTAGTTTCATCTTGAGCAAAAAGTTATTCTCTATTCATTAATTTTAGCAACCTAAATTTAAGAGACTTTTATTGTTATTAATCTAAGACTGCTATATTAAGTTTATCTTTTATTTTGTTAGTTAATTTCTAAAGTTCAAAATGTTCAAAATACTAACAACCTCTAACACTTTATTCAAAACTCTTACAATTTTTTTATATAAAAAAAACTAAAATACATCATGTAATACAAAACTTAACTATAGATCCTTTTAAGATGTGGCAGAACTGATTTTATTAATATTTAGAGGGATTCTCATTCTAATTTCGATAAGATGCTTACAATATTTACAAATGAATTTCTAAACCCCTCATTGAAAATATAAAATCTCAAATAGTTCATTTTATTTCCAAATATTGTATTAACCCATTTTTTTATCTCTTTATTATTTTGAAATTTTTAAGAAATTTCTTTAGGGCCATTTTTTACCATACCATTGTGTGATTTTGCCCTTTTTTTGAAGTTGAAAATAAAATTAGTTATTATGCTTTATTTTAGTGATAAAAAATTTTAGCAATTTGTTTATTAAAGATCTTGTGTAAAATTAAAAATTTAGGTTATTAAATTACGTGATTGAAATCACTTTAATCCCCAAAAGCAATAACATTCAAATCATAAATTTATTATTCTATTGAATAGGTTTCTAGTTTAAAACGTTGCCCTCTTGATCAATTATTTTACCATCGTGGAGTTGCATGACGAGCTGTTTATAGTTGACTAGTTCTTCAATTTAACCCCTTAAATCATTCATTTCATCCTCACCCGTTGGTTTTGTTCAATAAATTTATGTTTTTATTTTGAGCCAATGTTCATACCAGATTTTTATTCTTCCTAGTAAACTTATCTAGATTTTCTTTTTGTGCTCTATATCAATAAGAATGCTAATCTTCCCTTATTAACTAAAGCTGAGTTAGATTCTATATTATACTTACCACTGTAACTTATGGAATTGTTTAGGGCATCTAAGAATTAGGGCTTCATGTGTACAATGTTATTTTGTGAATTATCAAGCCTGACTCTTCTTTATTCCTTAGCTCTCTATATCAACTAGTTAATTCCTACTGCATCAAGAGTCAAGAGAATATTAGTGATCCACTTTTTATCTAAATGGAGCCAGTCCATTTAATCTGGCAAATACTTGAATATTAAAGGCTTGTCTTGAGCATACGATAAAAAATCGTCAGCAGTAAGTCCCTCAATCTGAGGAATAGCAGATAGCATCACATCACTTCGTTTAAAAAACTATAACAAAGTCAAATAAATTATAGTACCTTTTTCTACCCTGTAAGGATGCTCCTGAAATATTATATATTTGAGTAATTGATCTTGAGTAGGTAGGCCCCACATTAATAAGTGAGAAAGTCGTATGGCTCTTTTTTTTAATCTATTTTTTCCTAACCTCACTCACATGAACCCCTTGTAAATTATTGTTCATATTGCGTTATAAAGTAAAGTCACTTACAAAATTTATAAATATTAATAGCAGAGTAGTTAAATATAATAATTGATGATAGTTTATTAGACTTTTAATTAACTTACAATTTTATTTACTTTAACTACACAATTATGATACTATATAGCAATAACTATAAAATAAACTTAATAAAAATCGAAATAAACTATGGAGAAGTGGAATCCCGAAAATTATAAATAATCAGACATTAGAGACCTTTTGCATCAAGGTAATTGGCGGAGGCCATTAACAGATGAGGACGATGAACTCGAGAATAGAATGTTGCTGATAATGATAATTCATGAGAAGAATTAGTATACTACAAAACAACTTGTTTGATGGCTCCTGGTAACCAAGAGATAAATGACTAAAGACTGATTTCTCTAACAAAGTCTCGCATCCAATTATGAAAAATAATAGAGAATTGATAAATTAAAATGAAATAGATTAAAAATAAAATGGAAACAATATATAGAGATGCTGGTGGAGCAGTTACACTCACGAAAATGTAAGTTACAAAAAATGAATCTTGCATTATTATTTATATAGGAGTAGTACCTGTTTGGTGTCTATGAAGGGTTGGATGAAAAATTCTAATCTTGTTTCTAATGACCAAAGTTTGATTGTGAATTGTTGTTGTTCATCAGTAAGTTTGATTGATTAGTTTTCTTGACTAGGCTGTTCTATTAGTTTCTATTCCATTTTGTTTTATAGGTTTTCGATTAAATATTTTAATTTTGCATTTTAATTTATCAATTCTCTTTTATTTTTTATGAATGTTTAGAAACAAATGTTTTACAAACTATCAAAAACAAAATTTTTAGCACCTAAATTATTAATCCTTGTAAACTTGTAAGTACAGTAGTTGAGGACAATAAATTATAGCGTGCTTTAAGTGAGGATTAGATTAGTGCCTTCTTATAAACAATAGATATTATTTGCTAAAGTAGAATCTTTAATAACAAATAGTAAAGTCTCACAAAAAAGAAATAGTTACAAAGTTGAGTCCTCTCATTAACATTGATTGAGAAATTTAATCTTAAGAGGATGAAAATATAGTAAGAAAATTAAACTATTTTTTTCCCCCTTAATTAATAAATAGCGTTGTAAACTTTCCAATATTAATGCTAATCCATATTATGTTGGTCATGTTATTGTAAGCTTATCAGAAATCTGTATCATAAACATGGTTGCACAAAAAACATTTAATGAAGAGATTCAAAATTAATATCTTCAAAGTTAACTTATAGAAATTAGAAGTTGATAAGCCAAAACAATTTAAAGGTATAAAAACATTAAACATGAGAAAAATACCAAATTAAACTAATTGATAATGCTATTCGTTCTATGTAACAAAACTCTAAATAAATAATGTCAGCCAAATAAATTCATGACTAATTGATCCTCAAATTAAATTTTAAGGTACCATTAGTAAGGATGAAATATTATTAGAATTAATATTGGACTTACTTGCAAGAAGGTATATCATATTGACAAAATATCAAACAGTTTAGAATGTTTGAAACAAAGATAAATTGCAGCAATCTATTATGTGAACTTCATGAACTAAAACAAGTTTATTATAAATATTTATGAGAGTAGTACATAAAGCTAGAGCTATTTGAGAAAAGCTTGGAGTATGAAGGGAACTAGAAACTATAACGATTAATTAATAAGATATTACGGAATAAACATGATTGCAGCTGGGTTTAGTGATGGTAGAATTCTTTATACCCTGAGCATTGGGATAAATAATACAACAAATTTTCTTTATTTTTTACTATAAATCATAGAATACTTAGATAAACCTCTGAGGAATAGAGAATAAATACTGTTTTTAATCGATAATGCTACCTACCACACAAGTGTTCTGACATTACAAAATTTAAGATTATACTAGGTAAATGTATTATATTTGGGCCCCTATCGAGAAAAATTTTGCTGTTATTAAAAAAGATTAGAATCCCATTACCTAGCCTCCTTACAACGAAGTAATTATGAAAGCCTTATAAAATATATCCAAAATAGGGACTTTTCTTGGATGAAAAATTTCTATTGCAGTTTATTAAAATATGCCAAAGAGGCAATCTTACAAAAAAAAATATGAAGCACATTCCAATAAAAATAAAATGTTAATTCAAACTATGGAATAAAATAAAATAAAATAAAAAATTTAAATTTTTGGGTCTTATAGAGTGAGAAGTCTTATTGAAGCTACAATATTCAATTAAAATAAGTAAATGCTTTTTATAAAGTAAAAAAAATAAATTAACTCTTTTTATGTTTAAATAAATTACTAACTTATAATTTTTAAAAGTTAAAATTTGTTAGTTTAATTAATTTTCAATATAATTTATTAATTTTCATTTCTTCATCCTTAATCTAATTGCCAACATGAACTGTATAATCTTTATTAGTATCTGACCTGGTGAATATTTCCAATCTATACTGCCTTGGAAAATTTAATCAATCATATCCCAGAATTTTTATGGCTTCTTTGAATTTTCAGTTCTTTCTGCCCAAATCTCATCAGAAATCTAATCTAACTTTGCCTAAATGAAGTTGCCTTTGACACCAATGAGGCAATACTCAATTGAGTTTTCTGGTTTAGAGCTATTTATTAAGTTCTGTTTATGAGTTAGTTTAATCCATACCAGAGTTTTTATTATTTAATAGCCATTCTGTCTAAAATGACTTTCTCCTATATGCTAAGTATTGAAGAGTGTCTAATAGAATATTATACCATGCTGTCGAATTAAAGTTAAAGGTATTTATTTGAGTCTGTGATTTGGTAAATAAGAGTAAGGCATCAATTTCGGACCTTTCCACAGTTTGTCTTCAACAACTATAGAAAATAGAGCTCCTTTAAATCTCAACATGGATTGGTGTAAATTTTGCTAAAAGCCATCATTCCTAACATCAACGCATAGCTTGATTGGTCTTCCTTTGGCCATGTTTTCTATATAATAGTCTTAACATTTTTTTCAAATGCACCCACCTTTAACCTCATAGATGTACTTTGGAATTTTTATCTCTTTTACTTCGGGATCTTTGTCATGCTTTAAAATCTTTATGGAATAGTAACTGCATTGCTCAAGCTGCTTTTATTCGATTAAAAACTAGGTTTCAAGAATTTTTGCCTTGTCAACATGAGAACATTTATCGCATGTGCCTTTCGCAATTAACCTTTTTGTGTGTATTTTCTGGCATCCTATACATTCAAGCTTATGTAAGAGTTCTTTAGCTCGTTAAATTAAATGAAAGTTATTGCATAAGTTCTTGTCACTCCAGTGATTCGCTCTTATATGAAAGTTTTTGAAAAACTTTTGGCTGTAATTGCAGTATTAGCCCTCAGGTCAAGCACTTCCTTAATTAGCTAGCTTGTTCAGTTCCTCAAATAATACCTGGAATTCTTTGCTGTTTTCTTAAATCATAGAATGGTTTTTGGTTTACTTATAATTGTTAAATGTGTAGAACACTTTGAGTACACCAAAACTTCTGAATATTTAAAACTTAAATATTTCTTAGTAATAAAAACTAAAGATAGTTAAATACTCATTGTTTGTATAGTTTTTATCACTTAAAAGTTATGAAGGCTTTTTTCACCATCCCATGGTGAAAAATTGCCCTTAAATGAAAATTACAATTTCCCCCAAAATTAATCTCTCAACTCTAATCAATATTTTCATGAAGAAGTTTAATAAAAAAATTTTGAAAATAATTAAAAAATTGTTTGTAAATTTTTAGTCCTTTTGAGACATCTTTTTAAAGAATGAATCTTCATAATAATGAGGTTTAGTTTTTATTAATTGAAAATTAATTTTGTTTTAAATTAACAATTATAAATCACGGAGGTTTAGGAGAAAAATTTTCATTTCTCAATGAGAATCAATTAATACTTTAGTGAGATGCAACTGTAATAATAAATTATCTCTTCTCCCATAAACTGCAAATAAATCCACACAAAGCTTGTAGTTGCAATTAATTAATCATCACTACTTTAATGATTTTATTTTATATTTTTAGTGACTTTGTATAGCAAGATACTATGAGCGTAATATACTTCCCTAGCAATTACCAGTAAAATTATTTGTTGAGTCTTCATGCTTTTATTGAGCTAAATTGTCTCTTTTAATTTTTATTGCTTCTAATTTAAATATAATAAGTAATTTGTTTAGAAAGTATAGAGAGATAAAAGTTTTCATATAAAAGTCTTACTTTTATCATAATCATTGATGTTACAATATACATTCTCTGAAATATGTTAATTAATTTAAAAGAATTATTACTAGTTAAGACAATTTACAGGTCCCTTACTATATAAAGTAACTATAATTGAGATCTAAATTTCGGCATGTCTTTCAGTCTATCCATTTATTCTCAACATAAGCATGATTTACTAATCAATTAACAATAATTAATAATTTATCCTTGAATATTAATGAATTATTGATTGTTAGAGATTTCATTTTGAAATTTATTATATTTATACTGTAAATTAGTTAAAACAGTTATTCGAAAATCACAGTTATTATTTTAGAGGGCAATATAATCTAATTAAGAATATTGCGTATAAAACCATTGAATATTGCGTATAAAACCATTTAAATAGTCTATATTTCCTTCTATAATTAAAATTTAATTATTAATAAAAGATAATTGATTAAGCATATCTGTAATACAAATTTAAAATACTAGAGAATTTTACTTATATAAATTAAACATTAAGTAACATTATAATAAATGAAGTTTAAAATTGTTTAATAATAATATTGGGAAATAATGAATTGTGGATGTTTGCATATTATATTAGCTACTGTGAAATAATTTATAAAAGAATATTAAAAGCTCTTAAATTAAAACCTGAATGCACTGATTTACGAAAGACTTAAAAATATATATATTTTCCTAAATTAGCATTATTTAAGTAAAACTAAGCAAGAATACTATGCCAAAATAGAACTCTCCTGATATTATGAAAGCTCTCTCAGCATTTTTAATGACTATTTGAACTATGTCTATTTGAAAGAATATATGTAATACTACCTGGTAATGGGACGATTCTCCATATATTCAATAGGAATGATTTGACCTAGTCTCAAACATAAATTAAGCAAGCTCATTTGGAGAGACGCCTTACCGATGAGAAGAAAGGTCACATTCATCCAACTATGGTTAAGTGATAACACAGATTCCACACATCCACAGAAGTTTAATATTTACTGACTTAACAAATAACGCTTGTTGATTCGTTTATCTACTAGTGGTATATTAACTATACTACATATACAGATAAACATCTATATAAATAAGAACATACTGATATCATTTAAATATGTAAATCTCTAATATAATAAAAACTATCAAATGGAGAACAATTAAGATAGAAATACCTGAGTGAGCGATAAGTGAATAAAGGAAGTCATGCATTATTTACAAAATCTATACATCGTACTTTAAAGAATTAATTTAATAAACAAAGAATGATATAGAGAATACGATGATAATTTCAATTACATATCTACTTGCTTTGTAGAAATTCAAGGATGATTATGCGCAAAGATTAATCAATCTAAATCAAAAGAATTTTAATGTAGAAAATTAGTCTTGAGGAAAATTTATATAACATTATAATAAAATAGCTATAATTTTTTATTAAATTTTTAATGATTTTGAATGTATTTTAGTGGTCCAAGCACAATTAAAATTAAATGTTCAATAATTGAGTGACTGGAAATAGAAATGAAAATTAACATTGTCTAGTGACACTTTATAAAAAATTCATATTGAAATAAATTTAATTTAGGAATCTATCATTATTATATATCAATTTCTATTAATTATTTCGTCAAAATATTTACTTTCTATAGAACAATATGAACTTCTTAGAATTGAAAAATCAAGTTTATCAATGAGGAAAAACTTTCCTAATCTTATTCCTCCTACTACTAATTAATCATGTCTGCTTCGTAAAATTAAAACTCCTCTTCTACCTAATTTATGTCATTTTCATAGTAAATTTTAATTTAGGAAAGTTTTTCTCCATAAACTCTGATAAATTAGACACCAAGAATTCAGGCAGCCTCGGGATCTTTCATTGATAAACCAGTTTAGACGGTTTCTGTCATTAAATGCTTGATCACACCTTAATCTAAGACAACTGCTTGTTTCTTTCGATTTATGTTTGAATCGATAAATTATGGATTAAATTTTTGGTTTCCATAGTTAACCATAATTTTAGTTGATAATATATGACCATCAAATAATATAGTTTAGTACTTTTTATGGAAATGCTTCATCTTCAGATATTTCAAAAGTAACTCCTTGAACTTCTTCTCATTTAACTAATCGAGCCAATATCCTTTAAAAATGTTAAACATCTAATGTTATTGGCGAATCGGGTCCCAAGTCTCTAATTATTCTAGGATAATATATGTATTTACTATTAATTTTGATATTATTATTATTCATAATCATATTTTGCTTTATTATTGATTAAGTTTATTTAACTGGGAATTATTACTCTGTA
>ARYC01021192.1:0-10982 GCA_000711775.1 Oxytricha trifallax
CTTCTTCATCACTTTGCGGAGTTCAAATGGATAATACTCGAGCACGAGAGCAACATAATCATTCAAGAATGGCACTTCGTTGAGCAGTTTTACAACGAATCTTTACGAGGGGTCTTTAGTCCTGTTCAATATCTGAAGTTAGTTAAGTTCATTGTTCGGATTGGTTTGGCTAATAACTGGCACCTTCACTGCAACATGGATAGTATCCTTTTAAGGCTTGAATAGAACATTTCCAGGGAGACACTGGCACTTGTAAACTCTGCCATAAGAACCAGAGCCAATTAGAGATTCTACTTTCAAGTACTTCTTCTCCAATTCCCACTTTGTCAATTCGTCAATTTCCTTATATGCAACATTCAAGTCTTCCCCCAGCTCTCTGTTCATCTCGATTTCTTGATGGTGCAACTGTGTTATTTAACCCAACAATTATTTGATAAGGCCTTCTCTTTTCAATGAAAAGTTGTAATTGTCAATAGTGCGCTGCAATAAATCCACCTGCTCTTTAGTAAGCTTGACTAAGCTTTACTTGCTTATCAGCGCTATGTCTATATTATCAATGCTTATCTCATGCTTGATTTTTTATTATTACACGATCGACTTTTTGATGTACTTATGTTGGGGATTTAGCTATGAAAGAGCATACTCAAGTCCTTGGTTGTATTTATTCTGATCGTTTGCTAAATTCTAGAAATGATTAATGCAACGCTGGAAATCACTCTGCTTCTCCCCTTTTGATATATATTGGTCCTCAGTTCTATTAAATTGGCAGTTATAATCATTTTCAAAGTCCTAATCATCCGAAGTGTCTGAGATTTGGCTTAATTCATTCTATTAATGGCCAACAATTTATCTTGGCCTGGAATTGTTCCATCGATCGAGGGCTGAGAGGTGGTGGGAAAAAAATCGTGATTTCTTTTAAAATAATTTGGTCTTTAATTTTAAATAAAATTAAAACTGATTCTGACGATTGATAACTATTATACAGCTTTTTCTCACCCTCTTCATCGTGCATTGAACCAGTTGTCCTCAATTGAGCCTTTACTTTGCTATAAACGTAGAAGTTAAAGCTCCCCTTACGACCTTGCATGCCTACTGATCGATGTTTTTGAAAGAACTCGAAATTTTGGTGCCCGAGGTATACTAAAGTCGTTTTCGATGTTTAAGTCCAAGCCAGTGCTTCTAACCTAGGTGATTGATTGATGAGTTTCACAATGCCTTGTCTGGTGCTCATACTTATGACTGTATCAAACACGTAATCGTGAGTTAATTTCATTTAGGTTGGCGTTATCAGGGATTGCATTGTTTCAATATCATAACAATAGAATTCGATTGATCCAGAGCATTTACTATATGCTTTAAGTTACTATACGCGATTTTATAACTCCTCAGCTTTTCTACACAAAAATCAACTCTATTTGAAACGATTTCAATGCCAACACTTCTGCACTAATGCAAGAGTGCCACCTGAAAATTAACCTGCCCAAAACCTGAGCCCACATCCAGAAATATCGAATCTTTTGAGAACCCCAACTTGGAGAATGAGGACATAACTTTCTCAACGCCGCCTTGAATGATTTCCCCATAAACAATTTGTGCTTTGCTCTGTATTAACTGTACTCCCAACTCAAGACTGTAGTGGGATCTGGTAACATGCATGTGTTTTAACTAGTTCTATTAGTCCTTAGGCGTGACTTAATGCATATTCCCCCATTAGTAGGCTGAGTCCTTCTTGATATTCAACAGCATGCTATTGAGAGCTTGTTTCAAATCCTTTTCTTTAACTGAGGAATCGATCTCATTGATTCTATCTCCTGCCACTGACTACTCCTCCAATGAGTAGACTCTATTGAACAATTTCATGGACTTCTATTAGTTTTATTGAGGGAGGGCAACAGACGGGGTTTCGCTAATCACAAGACGCTTAAGTGATTCTGTGAAAAATTGCGAATTCAAGCAGTAATTTTATTCTGATTGCGGAATTGCAGGTTATTTTTGAAAAAGCAGTGGCTGGTTGAAAAGAGATCCAGACGAATAAACATCCATTTATGGCACAACATCCTGAGAGTGATTGATGTTCAATACGTTGCTAGTCATGGATGCTTATGGCGAAAGTGCAGTAAATAAAGCCATTGCAGGATTGGGTTTGAAGAGATCAGAAACTCCTGGAATAATTCTAGTGAAAAAGTCTAACTTGCACTGAAACTTTGGCTTTATGCAAACTGGATGAAACACATTTTGACTGGAAATTTTGCTTTGTAATTGCTGATAACCTCTGCAGGAGATAATTATCTTGGTATCTCGTATTAAATTGGGCGGAACTCTTCCAGGTTAGTATTAATGAGCAATGGATGACTTTGGTGTGAAGGTAAGGGGTTTCCCATCATTGGGTCATCATCGATAGATTGATCTGGGATTAATGCACTTGATTTGATCATCTACTTTGGTGAATGTTCCACAACGTCAACATCACTCATGATTTCTTGCTTACCTGGGGGTAGCTCCTCTTGAGATTCTTCGGTAATAGTTTCATCCATGTCGATTTGATCCTGTTCGTGGAATTCCTATACAGGGATTGTGGGTGCGATTTGTACTTCCTTTTCCTCTTCCTCCTCAACATTTTCGACATTATCAATCATTTTGGCATCTAAACAATCAATGAAAAGAATCAGGTATTACCTTTAGCTTGAGATCGCTTAGTAACATGGGGTTTAGAATTAGAGACCTTTTGTTCCTTAGCTATGGCAATAGCTTTGGTCTTTGGGAGTACCAATTACTGCGGACACTTGTGCTTTCTCAAGCTGTCCTAAGAGACTGACTTATGGCCGCATTCGTCACAAGAGTGCGTCTTATGCTTCATTTTAAACTCTTTCCAATTAGTTTAGTGGTCCCTTTAAATGTGATCATAGTAAGTAGAAGTAGCATTAAATATAGTAGGAACTTTGCATTCATTGGGGAAGAAGGGACACTACTTGCTGATTTTCTTTCTCTAATTTTTTGGGGCAGTAGACTTCATTTTAGCGATTTCAATGTGTGCTTGTTAAATTTAAAAATTAATTACAATTACAATAGCGCTCTGGGGTTTTAAAGGAGCGGCGTCAAATGGAATAGCAAATGAGACATTTTTATAATGGAGCAGTTAACCAGTTGAGTTTGGTAGCTCACGACTGTTAATACATGTGTCATTTAGTTAGACAGCTTGAATATACTCGAGAGAATTGCTATTGCAGATTTAAATGCCAATGGAACATTTCCAGACAAGGGTTTAATTAATTAATGGCAATATTATTATAAGGAAGCTAAGATAAATATAGGAAGGTAAACAATCGCTATTGACTAAAGTAAGCAGTATAGTATTAAGTGTATTATGATAGAATGCTTAAGTAATAAGAAGCAGTGATTAGTGAATGGATTAGGGTAAATGAATTTTTATGTTTTGATTATTTTTCAAGTGGGGGTTTAGGAGATTTGGCATATCTAGTACTCAGGACTCAGGCAACTTGTTCTAAAAAATGAAGCTTGTGGATTCTGCAGCTGCAATCGTATACCCAGAGTTCCTTAGAGTAGAGTTTGACATAGTAGGTGGTAGTTGGTTTGCACTTATTGCCAGCAGTCATATCGGGGAGGTTGAGAGCATTCTTTGCCTTGTCCAATTGCTTTTAAAGTCTGGGCTTCAACTTGGGCTGTGCTATTACTTAATCTTCAATATCGGAATACACCTTCCTTTCTAGCTTCTCAGCATCATTACTCTTGAGTACTACGGCCTTGGGGTCAAGCAAAACCCACATCTGATCCTCCAGCTCCCTTGCTACAGCAAGAAGTCTTGATGTTTTGGTGCATTTATAACCCACACTCCTCATGGATTTGTTCTCCTTCAACCATTTATCGAGTAAGATATTCAGGCACATGAATCTCGAAGTTTGGGGTCTGAAAGGAATGTCAACGAAGAAGTTGACCAGCGATTGAAGTATCATGGCAATTCGCACCCCCTGAGTTGTCAATGCTCGTGCAGAATTAAAAGCGTGTCTCGAAGGATTGCACAAAGTTTTCGACTTGCGATTGCGCAAGAACTTGCCAGGCTTCCAAACAATAGAGGTGTTGAACTCGACGACTGGGAACTTGTCAACTTTCAAGAATTCAAACACGTCAACTTGGATATCACTTAGAACTTTGAAATAGGAAAGCTACTCGCTCACATCGCAATTGTATTCGTCGATAAAGGAATGGAATAGCTTACTGAAGCTCTTACGGAGCTGGCCATTTAAATAGCTTTGGAACACTGTGGCTTTCAAAGGGTTGAAAATCTTTAAGTACTTCTCAGACATTTTCTCTATAGTCCTTGGTGAGAGATAGAATAATACTTACCAGTGGCGACCTCGCCATAACGCTTATTTAGTAATGAGAGGTAAGCTGTGTTATAGACCATGTTTCTTAGCTCAAGCAGCTGCTCTGGTTGCAGCATCAATACGATGTTAAGCTTACGTTCAATCAAGCCGTCGGCAGTGTCTTCCAAAATAGCAACTGCCTTCATTATGCTCACCTACATATGGATTTAAAATCAATGTCTTACTGATTTGTCTGGAATCTCTAGCAAGGTAAATGGGAGGAGAGATAGTGAAAGGTTCCAGTGATCCTTTAGCATGAGATCGAATTTCATTAACTTGACTTGGGGCTCAGGATAGTTGAAGAAATCATAGGCAGTGTCGATAGTAGAGCCAGTCATCACTTGGGGTTGTTTGGATTCCTCAAGTTGATTTTCCTTGACTCCAATAGTTGAAGGCCAGCTTAAGTATTCATAAATGAAGATGGGGCAAAATTAGGAATAGCAGTGTCAATCACGACTTCATCAGCGTCAGAGTCTTCTATGATTAAGGGCTTGTGCATGCGTTGATGGTGTCTGCTCAATGTACGTTTAAGCATCCATTTCCACAAACTTGGCAAGGAAGTTGGTCGAACTGGCTCTAAGATTTTGCATATCTAAAGTTAATAAATAAGAAGGGAATCCTTACTTTAAAAGTGGGCCGCTACTCTGGTTGCTGGCTTGCTTCAACTGATACCTTAACATTTAAATTAATATTATAGGGAGATAGTTGACAGAGATTCATAACTGCTGAGAAGCAGTCTATACTGTAGTGGAAATTTTCCGTCTAAATAGAAATTGGTAAAGTATATAAAGAGTTTGGGGTTTAAGAGTAATATATATTAACTTACCAGAGCCATGAATAAGGTAAGTCCAACCATTAATTTACACCTATTGCTGGGTAGATGCCGCAACCCATCATCACTGCGGCTGGCCATTGACGATTTTAACCATCATTGCCCAATATTCATCGAATTGCTGGAGTGGTCAGCGAATTGAGTGGAAATTTTGTGATTTAGAACTTAGTTATAAAAATTGAATTCAGATTTTAGATTTTAACTATAAATTATTAAACATACCCCTCTTATCTACTCATAAACCTCATTATACCCCCAACCTCTCACACTACTCCCTTTAATCACTCAACACTCTATTTAATAATCTCATACTCATTCAAAATCAATCAATCAACCATCAGGGGTTTGGGGTTTGGGAGTTTTGTTGGCTTTGCCAACCATATTTTTGAACCCCATCAGATCGGTAGGTCGGTGACCCCAATTTCTGATCTGAGGCCACTTTTTAGGGACCTCCTCATTTCCCCCGGATGCACCATTGAGGTCTACCCTTGAGTCTCAGATCGACCCCAAACCACTCCCAGTCGTCTAGAAATCCAAGCCTCACTACAGAAACATAAAAAAAGTTGGTTTTTGAGTTGAGGAACCGCGGATTTAGAGGGGGGGTCGAATTATTTTCAATTCCAAGTTTGAAAGTCCCTATACTATCTCTAACGGATTATAGAGTATGACTTGTATGATTTTACAAAAATTATTTTCCAATCTCCTCCCCATCCCACCATCCCAACCCAAACATCGCTAATACACTCTAGATCGACGAGATAGAAGGAAAGAAGCCGATTGGTGGTGGGGGTGGCTATATCCCATCTTGAAATGTCAGGGAGGTCCCAACGGACATTTTGGCCTTGAAATTTTCAAAAAAGTGCCTCCTCCTCACCCCTTGGGTCCAGCCCAGCTCATGCCCATGTGATATCTATGATAGCTAATTGATCATAAGCATTGATACTAGTGTTTATTACTAATAACATGCAGTTTAAGGGAAGATTGAGCAATAGGGGATGTGATAGACTTCAAATACCAGGCAAATGGGATCTTATTTGGACTTATTTGGCTTTAAGACCTAGATTATGGAACTTTTCCGGAACAGCACTTTGGCTTGGCTAACTTTATGACCCCTCCACCTGAATTTCGGAAATTTTGTTAGGATAACTAGGTATTGGTGCTGTTGATAAGAAAATAACATTAGGATATGGCAGAGATGATAGGTTATGCTTAGAGGGCAGTAGACCAGCTCAAAAGTCAGGCTTTGGCTTAGAATTTAAGGTTAAAGTGAAGAATATTACTTAAAATTAATGCTATAACTATTCAAACATGCCTCGTTGAGGCTCGATTGCTTTCAAGCAACCCTTCCCCAGTGCAATAAACACCAGAGATTGGCTGCTCTGGCTAGAGGACCCCTCGACAGATAAATATTGTTGTCAGAGTCAGGTCATAGCCACACACAAAACCCTAAAGACTTAAACTATGAAGTAAACAAACAACTATATCACTGTGAGCCAGGTATAAACCTAGCCACCACTTAGCTTAGGCAACGAAGAAACGAAGTTTAAAACTAACAAACAAGCAACACAAGAAGTAAACCGTAACACGTGAGCTGCTGAAGAGATCTCACCTGTTGGTGACCTATAGTAGTAGAAGAAGTTAAGAATATGAATAGTACTTACCAATCCCAGGAACATTTCCTTTACTTTAAGTAAAAGTTGCTTTTAAGTTAGCTAAACTCAGACCAGCCTTTTAGTTCCACCCCAAAGCTCTTTACTTGTAGTACCAGCAACAGCTCTGCAAAGCCCTCGGCGAGGATACAGCCTGAGAGGTCTTACGCCACTTCGGCCTTCAGGGTATGTACCCCAGCTCTTGAAGTGAGAGTCTCTTACAGAGCTTAGGATTGCTGGGTTTAAAGTCAAGTTTACTTGAAGTAAAGGTTTGTCAAAGTAAGTCAAATTTTCTATAAGTTGAACAAATATCTAAAAAGTTGCTCAAGGAGCTAAAAACCAAAGTAAAGTAACTAAAATTTTAAACTAAGCAACAATAGCACAAGTTGGAGCTAGCAGCAGCTAGAATTGAACTTTAGGAACCAACCATCGGTTGCTCCAACTTTCTAAAATATAATTATAGAGGCTTAGCCTCCGAAAATTCGCGAAAATTCCGAATATTTGCTGAATAATTTTACTAAAGTAAAGGTTTGAATTAATTATTGTTATAATAATTAAAATTTTTGTTTGAATTAATCTTAGGTTGATTATTAGTTTGTGGTGGCCACCATATTTGTCTCCTTATTTATTTTCTTTACCTTTTTAGATTGACAGCAGCAAGAAACAGCAGAGACAGCAGCAGCAATGATTTCAACAAGATTTTAAAGTAAGTATCGTTTCAATTAAATCTTTTAACATTTGATTATTCTTTAATTTTCTTTTAGATTATGCAGCAGAAGACTCAGAGTACAGCAGCATAAGGCACAGATTCAACAAAATCAAACAACAAAAGTAAGTATCGTTCCTATTTTATTAAAAATCATTATTATCTTGTGTAATCATTTTATAGCTCAAGGTTGGAGAGAGAGGTGGGGTGGAACTCCCCACAAAGAGATAATTTGCTAAGAGATTTACGATATTTACGAGCTTTACGCACCCCTTACGCGCTTCAATGCACCTTTACAAGCTTCAATGCACCCATTACGAGCTTTATGCACCCTTACGCGCGCTTTTCGCACCCAAGATTTGTCTGATTCGATTATTAGGTGGCCACCATAGGGATTTTAGTTTAGGTTAAGGGTCTTGTCTTGTCTGATTTATCATTATTCTTCACGGCTGGCCTGAGCTCAGTTTATTGCTGGGCGAGGGCTGGCTGCTAACTTGGCTTTATATCTTTTATTCTCATTATTTCCTAAATCATGAAAATCTTTGAAGATTATCAAAATCTGAAATGATTGTTTGATTATCAAGTTTATTTTGATTTTGAGAAAATCTAATTATAGTAAAAGTATTAAGGTAAAGAACTAATGTTAAAGTTTTAATTTCAGCCTCCCTTAGTTTAGTAATTTTATTCCTGCCTATATTCTATAATAAAATCTTGAAACTTACTCTTTTTGTTTGTAAATTAATTTGATAGCGTCATGTGCAAGGTCTAAAACCCAAAACCCTTTAGAAAAAATGATTAGCATGTTTTGGGGTTTTGAAATTAATTTGATTTGACTTACTTGAATTTCTAAGCCAAAAGTGAGTAGTAGTTTAGAAATCGCTGCCCAAGTTCTGTAATTCTGCTTTAACACCCACTCATCCTCAGCCCCTATGGCTGGCACTCTGTGCAAGTTAAGGAATGAAGGTTACCTACTTATCCTACTTCACGCTTCTTTGCCCTCCCTCCCTCCACAAGAAACTCACCAGCTCAATAAGTGTTCAGCAGAGCTGGCTCTAGGATTTTAGTAAAGCTCGATCCTATACTGGATTAACTGGCATTGTAATGAGAAGCAAGTTGATATGCTTACCATATAAGCAGAGATCCCATTAAACACAGTAGCTTTAGCATGTAAAGCAAGCAGCTCACACCAGCTGCTCCAACTGCAACGCAGACCCAAGTCTTCTGTATATCGTTAATGATATAGGCAGATACTTACAATTGTAGCTTGGTCAAGGCACAAATCGCGGAGTGCGATGACTCAAAATAGAGAGTTTTAGTAATCATAGCAATCTAGCACAGCACATATAGCATCGCACTCTCCACTTCCACGTTGCAGGCATGCTAAGCATCATGAGCACAGAGAATTCACCAGCAAACCAGACTCAGCAGTGAGGCAGCCTCAGTTCAGCAGATCACGACGATTGAAGCAGTGAATTAAAGTTTTATATGCATGTGAAATTAATATTCGATGGGTTACATCGAGAGTGAATTAGGGAAGTGAATTAGGTATTAAATAACGTAAATTAAATCAAAGACTCTATATCAACTGAAGGCTCTGCTCTCAAGTGCCCCTCCTCTCTCACCAGCATCAGCTGCAATGCCTCCTGCTGATCAAGCACAGCTAGAAAGCATGTAGGGCTCGCCATCGGCGGGAGTGATAAGCACTCTCACTGGATCGTTGTTTGAGGAGGCTACTATAAGTTTGAACTCGGCTCCTGCCTTTACACTGATGTTGAATTCCTCGCACTTGCAGAAGAGGTCGCCTTTATGGTTCTCCACCTCGAAAGCATCATCTTGCTGCAGATACTTGCGTTTCCTGTACACCTACACCTGGTAAGCATTGGGCGTGTTGTGCTGGTAGACGAATTGCAGCCTGAGCGGTTCGTTCTGCTTGTCTCTGTAGTTTAGCTGTTTCATGTGTGCGTCCTGGTTTTTAATTTACTAATAATTAATAAGTGGGAATTAGAATATAAAGCACTGTTGTAGTGTGAAGGGAATTCAGGCATTTTAACGCACTCTGCGAAGCAAAGCGGTTGATGGGCATGAGAAGTGAATTATAGAAAGTAATTAATGAATAGTAGACTTTAGATGAGAAAGATTTAGACATCCTAAATGTGTACAGTTGTTAAGTTTAAGTTTTATCAATATAAAATCTATGAAATAAATGCTTGAATATAACAAAATATAAGGAGTCTGTTGATCCAAGCTGCCCTTAGGTGAACATCATTTCAGGTTGACAGCTTCATCACTTAATCTCATTAATTATTCTACTCTTAAACATCTTCTTCTGCTTCTTGATTTCCAACGACTTGGTCAATGGGAGCTTAGTCTCTTGCAGCTTGATCTTTGGCAGCCTGGTCAGCCTTAGCTTGATCTCCAACGGCTTGGTCAATGTGAGCTTGCTCTCTTGAAGCAATTTCTACTTCACTCATCTGCTTCTACTGAGTTTCATCATGTGACTGTGATTGAGAAGTCTATTTAGGTTTGGGTCTTCATGATACTAGTTTGCTGCTTCTTAAGGTGAGGCTGTAACGCAGATCTGCTTAAAAGGTCAGATCTCTGAGGAGTAATACCCTTACTAGTCGTGCCATCACTGGTAGAAGTCTCATGATGGGAACTACCAGGTAACTGGTTCGAGTTTTACTGAGGTATAACCCCAAATTGATTATGCCCACGATTGGTAGAAGTATTACCAAATAAAGAATTCCCAGCCTCAGGTTTCTCCATACTATTGAATATTTACTGTTATTAGTCCTTAGACGTCATCATCCCCTGATTAAGATCAGCGTTTTGTTGGCCGTAACCATGGTTTTAATTTTACAATCCCGTATTTTCGTCTGAGATATCATCATAAAGACTTGGAATTGTTCCATCATGCTTCCTATCCCACGTGTCATTGCAACCTTAAGAGTTAGTTTATGGAACATTTCCATCACCAAGGAGTTAACTTTAGTTGATAGAGTGTTAATGGTCTGGTTCAATCTGTTGAATTTAAGTACCGAGTCCCTTATCTGGTTAATTTTCATCATCCACGAGTATGACCTAAGTTTTATCTTCATCAGTATCGAATTATTTAACACTGGATGGCCTCTACCTTGAATTGGAACCCGTTTGATTGCTATCCAGTCTTGAATTCGAAGCATTTGCGTTAGCTTACCCTCTGTTTAAGGATAGGACCTCTTTGCTTTGATTTTAAGAAGGAAAATCAAGTAGTTTTGGCAGTTTTTTATGTTGTAAGAGCTACTTTTACCTTTGTCTCTATTCCTATCTGCCGGTAATATCTTCAGCGTAATGCTTGTACATGTCATTACCAATCGTTTCTCTGCTCTGAGTTTACTTGAAGCCTTCATCTTGCTGGTAATTTTTCTGACCCT
>ARYC01021193.1:0-14390 GCA_000711775.1 Oxytricha trifallax
GCAATATGGGATGTGATAGGCTTCAAATACCAGGCAAATGGGGTCTTATTTGGACTTATTTTGCCTTAAGACCTAGAATACGGAACTTTTCCGGAACAGCACTTTGGCTTGGCTAACTTTATGACTCCTCCACCTGAATTTCAGAAATTTCGTTAGGATAACTAGGTATTGGTGCTGTTGATAAGAAAATAACATTAGGATGTGGTAAAGATGATAGGTTATGCTTAGAGGGCAGTAGACCAGCCCAAAAGTCAGGCTTTGGCTTAGAATTTAAGGTTAAAGTGAAGATTATTACTTAAAATTAATGCATAACTATTCAAACATGCCTCGCTAAGGCTCGATTGCTTTCAAGCAACCCTTCCCCAGTGCAATAAACACCAGAGATTGGCTGCTCTGGCTAGAGGACCTCTCGACAGATAAATATAGTTGTCAGAGTCAGGTCATAGCCACTCAAAAACCCTAAAGACTTAAACTATGAAGTAAACAAACAACTATATCACTGTGAGCCAGGTATAAACCTAGCCACCACTTAGCTTGGGCAACGAAGAGAAACGAAGTTTAAAACTAAAAAACAAGCAACACAAGAAGTAACCCGTAACACGTGAGCTGCTGAAGAGATATCACCTGTTGGTGACCTATAGTAGTAGAAGAAGTTAAGAATATGAATAGTACTTACAATCCCTGGAACATTTCCTTTACTTTAAGTAAAAGTTGCTTTTAAGTTAGCTAAACTCAGACCAGCCTTTTAGTTCCACCCCAAAGCTCTTTACTTGTAGTACCAGCAACAGCCCTGCAAAGCCCTCGGCGAGGATACAGCCTGAGAGGTCTTACGCCACTTCGGCCTTCAGGGTATGTACCCCAGCCCTTGAAGTGAGAGTCTCTTACAGAGCTTAGGATTGCTGGGTTTAAAGTCAAGTTTACTTGAAGTAAAGGTTTGTCAAAGTAAGTCAAATTTTCTATAAGTTGAACAAATATCTAAAAAGTTGCTCAAGGAGCTAAAAACCAAAGTAAAGTAACTAAAATTTTAAACTAAGCAACAATAGCACAAGTTGGAGCTAGCAGCAGCTAGAATTGAACTTTAGGAACCAACCATCGGTTGCTCCAACTTTCTAAAATATAATTATAGAGGCTTAGCCTCCGAAAATTCGCGAAAATTCCGAATATTTGCTGAATAATTTTACTAAAGTAAAGTTAGAATTAATATTCGTATAATAATTAAAATTTTTGTTTGAAATCTTAAGATCATTATTAGTGTGGTGGCCACCACATTTGCTCTTTCATCCCTTTTAGATTGACAGCAGCATTAGCAGAGATAGCAGCATCAGCAATAGCAATGATTTCAGAAGATTTGTAAGGTAAGTATCGTTTCAATTAAATCTTTTTACATTTGATTATTGTTTAATTTTCTTTTAGATTATGCAGTAGAAGAGACAGAGTACTTCAGCATAAGACACCAAGGCACAGATTCAACAAAAGTATGAAAATAAAGTAAGTATCGTTCCTATTTTATTAAAAATCATTATTATCTTTGTAATCATTTTATAGCTCAAGGTTGGAGAGAGGTGGGGTGGAACTCCCCACAAAGAGATAATTTGCTAAGAGATTAACGATATTTACGAGCTTTAAGCACCCTTACGCGCTTCAATGCACCTTTACAAGCTTCAATGCACCCTTACGAGCTTTATGCACCCTTACGCGCGCTTTTCGCACCCAAGATTGTCTGATTCGATTATTAGGTGGCCACCATAGGGATTTTAGTTTAGGTTAAGGGGCATTCTGGTCTGATTTATCATTATTCCTCACGGCTGGCCTGAGCTCAGTTTATTGCTGAGCGAGGGCTGGCTGCTAACTTGGCTTTATATCTTTTATTCTCATTATTTCCAAAATCTTCGAAATCTTTGAAGATTATCAAAATCTGAAATGATTGTTTGATTATCAAGTTTATTTTGATTTTGAGAAAATCTAATTATAGTAAAAGTATTAAGGTAAAGAACTAATGTTAAAGTTTTAATTTCAGCCTCCCTTAGTTTAGTAATTTTATTCCTGCCTATATTCTATAATAAAATCTTGAAACTTACTCTTTTTGTTTGTAAATTAATTTGATAGCGTCATGTGCAAGGTCTAAAACCCAAAACCCTTTAGAAAAAATGATTAGCATGTTTTGGGGTTTTGAAATTAATTTGATTTGACTTACTTGAATTTCTAAGCCAAAAGTGAGTAGTAGTTTAGAAATCGCTGCCCAAATTCTGTAATTCTGCTTTAACACCCACTCATCCTCAGCCACTATGGCTGGCACTCTGTGCAAGTTAAGGAATGAAGCTTACCTACTTATCCTACTTCACGCTTCTTTGCCCTCCCTCCCTCCACAAGAAACTCACCAGCTCAATAAGTGTTCAGCAGAGCTACATAGTAAAGCTCGATCCTTTACTGGATTAACTGGCATTGTAATGAGAAGCAAGTTGATATGCTTGCCTTATAAGCAGAGATCCCATTGAACAGTAACTTTAGCATGTAAAGCAAGCAGCTCACACCAGCTGCTCCAACTGCAACGCAGACCCAAGTCTTCTGTATATCGTTAATGATATAGGCAGATACTTACAATTGTAGCTTGGTCAAGGCACAAATCGCGGAGTGCGATGACTCAAAATAGAGAGTTTTAGTAATCATAGCAATCTAGCACAGCACATATAGCATCGCACTCTCCACTTCCACGTTGCAGGCATGCTAAGCATCATGAGCACAGAGAATTCACCAGCAAACCAGACTCAGCAGTGAGGCAGCCTCAGTTCAGCAGATCACGACGATTGAAGCAGTGAATTAAAGTTTTATATGCATGTGAAATTAAGATTCGATGGGTCACATCGAGAGTGAATTAGGGAAGTGAATTAGGTATTAAATAACGTAAATTAAATCAAAGACTCTATATCATCTGAAGGCTCTGCTCTCAAGTGCCCCTCCTCTCTCACCAGCATCAGCTGCAATACCTCCTGCTGATCAAGCACAGCTAGAAAGCATGTAGGACTCGCCATCAGCAGGAGTGATAAGCACTCTCACTGGGTCGTTGTTTGAGGAGGCCACTGGAAGTTTGAACTCGGCTCCAGCCTTTACACTGATGTTGAATTCCTCGCACTTGCAGAAGAGGTCACCTTTATGGTTCTCCACCTCGAAAGCATCATCCTGCTGCAGATACTTGCGTTTCCTGTACACCTACACCTGGTAAGCATTGGGCGTGTTGTGCTGGTAGACGAATTGCAGCCTGAGCGGTTCGTTCTGCTTGTCTCTGTAGTTTAGCTGTTCCATGTGTGCCTCCTGGTTTTTAATTTACTAATAATTAATAAGTGGGGAATTAGAATATAAAGCACTGTTGTAGTGTGAAGGGAATTCAGGCATTTTAACGCACTCTGCGAAGCAAAGCGGTTGATGGGCATGAGAAGTGAATTATAGAAAGTAATTAATGAATAGTAGACTTTAGATGAGAAAGATTTAGACATCCTAAATGTGTACAGTTGTAAAGTTTAAGTTTTATCAATATAAAATCTATGAAATAAATGCTTGAATATAACAAAATATAAGGAGTCTGTTGATCCAAGCTGCCCTTAGGTGAACATCATTGCAGGTTGACAGCTTCATCATAATCTCATTAATTATTCTACTCTTAAACATCTTCTTCTGCTCCTTGATTTCCAACGACTTGGTCAATGGGAGCTTAGTCTCTTGCAGCTTGATCTTTGGCAGCCTGGTCAGCCTTAGCTTGATCTCCAACGGCTTGGTCAATGTGAGCTTGCTCTCTTGAAGCAATTTCTACTTCACTCATCTGCTTCTACTGAGTTTCATCATGTGACTGGGATTGAGAAGTCTATTTAGGTTTGGGTCTCATGATACTAGTTTGCTGCTTCTTGAGGTGAGGCTGTAGCGCAGATCTGCTTAAAAGGTCAGATCTCTGAGGAGTAATACCCTTACTAGTCGTGCCATCACTGGTAGAAGTCTCATGATGGGAACTACCAGGTAACTGGTTCGAGTTTTACTGAGTATAACCCCAAATTGATTCTGCCCACGATTGGTAGAAGTATTACCAAATAAAGAATTCCCAGCCTCAGATATCCCCATACTATTGAATACTTACTGTTATTGGTCCTTAGACGTCATCATCCCCTGATTAAGACCAGCGTTTTGTTGGCCGTAACCATGGTTTTAATTTTACAATCCCGTATTTTCGTCTGAGATATCATCATAAAGACTTGGAATTGTTCCATCATGCTTCCTATCCCACGTGTCATT
This sequence comes from Oxytricha trifallax, assembly GCA_000711775.1. Taxonomy (NCBI): domain Eukaryota; phylum Ciliophora; class Spirotrichea; order Sporadotrichida; family Oxytrichidae; genus Oxytricha; species Oxytricha trifallax. The sequence goes on from ARYC01021193.1 coordinate 4,279, forward strand.
GCAACCTTAAGAGTTAGTTTATGGAACATTTCCATCACCAAGGAGTTAACTTTAGTTGATAGAGTGTTAATGGTCTGGTTCAATCTGTTGAATTTAAGTACCGAGTCCCTTATCTGGTTAATTTTCATCATCCACGAGTATGACCTAAGTTTTATCTTCATCAGTATCGAATTATTTAACACTGGATGGCCTCTACCTTGAATTGGAACCCGTTTGATTGCTATCCAGTCTTGAATTCGAAGCATTTGCGTTAGCTTACCCTCTGTTTAAGGATAGGACCTCTTTGCTTTGATTTTAAGAAGGAAAATCAAGTAGTTTTGGCAGTTTTTTATGTTGTAAGAGCTACTTTTACCTTTGTCTCTATTCCTATCTGCCGGTAATATCTTCAGCGTAATGCTTGTACATGTCATTACCAATCGTTTCTCTACTCTGAGTTTACTTGAAGCCTTCATCTTGCTGGTAATTTTTCTGACCCTAGAAATCATTCATGCCATAGTTTTTATTGCTTCCAAACATTTCCTTTCTGTTTAAGTTGTACCCTGAAGGAAGCTGCTGCTGCATCTGATTCATGTTAGTTGACACTCTATACTACTAATCCCTTTGCTGGTGATAGTTTTACGAGTAGTTTTGGTCAACTCCTTCATAGAATTACTGTTGATTGGGGTAATTTGGAAATGTTCCGATAGGTGTAGTTCCATAAATTTCAGTAGGATTTCTCTGCTAGAATTAGTTCACTGATGAGAGAACTTGCTGGATTTGCATCTTGTCCTGGTACTGTTATCTATGTTGCTCATGTACATTGTCAAATGCTTGCGACTATCTTATAGAATGGGACTGCTGATAAGGATTTGCTTGGCTTGGCTGTCCATAATTAGAAATCCTTGAGGGAGTTTGTGAAAGTCTATAGCTCTGCATCAAGTCTTCGTCTTCCATTTCTACATCTTAGTCAGAATCACTAATCTAAATCATGCTGTTGAGTGTAAGTCCTTCAAACATTACAGCGTTGTCATGATCATTTGAAAGCTAATTAACTTTTCTAATGTAGAATGATGGGGGGTTAACAATCACTTTCCTATAAAGAAATGTTGAATTTAAATCCACTTACTGAAGAGTGTCATTCTTTTTGGAGCTGTAGTGCAAAAACCTGTTCTTGAAAGCTTCTAAGTGGAGAAGCCATGGCGAGTTCTCAAGCAGAGCTTATTCTCTGGCAGACAGTCCATCTAGATTTTTGATTGGAAGTCTCTTTACTTGGTCTTTTAGGGCAAGAAAAATTTCGTCACCATATCTCTGTTGTTTTGAAAGATAATTATCTGGCCAAGGAGGATTTCTCTATGCTTAATCAGCGAGGCTTTGAATAAGACCCATTACAATATTTAGATCATCAGGGATCGACCAGTTGAGTGCCATTACGAGAGGATCGAATTCATTCTCCTTCAATTAGAGATAACTATAGAATTTTAATCTAAAATATGCTTACGTTGATTCATAAATCTTGAAATACTCTGGGTAAGATTTATGGATAAGTTCCATAAAAGTATCATGAAGACTTGAGTAAATTTTGCACAAATAAAAGATCTTTCCTTAAGTTTGTGCGAAGGTCTGAATTGTTGGGAGGGTTTTTGACCAAGGTGACGAGTGTATTAAACTGATAGATTGTGTTAATAATGCTTAGAAGCCTGTTAGGATATCCCTTCTAAGCTACAAACACACCATTATTTATTTAGCCTATGAGCATTTACCCTAAAATATTTAGCTAGCATTAAATTCTTACTTAAGATATCAGAGCGTTCTTAAATAAATTTATTGGCAAATCTATCAAAGAATTCAATAATGTAGTCGAAATTCTTGTAGGTCGAAAGTGGGGTCTTGTAGTAAATGACTAAGTCATTCGGAACTTCCTTCCATGTCTCACATTTCGAGGCTTTTTCATAGGTGAGTCTTATCACTTGATTCTGAAGGTATCCAATTACTCTATGCAAATCAATGTACGCCTGATGAAGATTAGTTGATGAGTACCTATAAATTAAGTTAGACAAATGGAAATGTTACATAAAAAAGAAACGCACGAAAAATTAACGAGCCCTGTATTGGAAATCGTCGTATTAGAATAGAATAGTCTTCTCCATTTCATATCTTAGCTTGCACCCATAGAATCGCACTTCGAATACCTGCTTCATACCTGTAGAGAACGCGGGGTCTTCAGTAAAATCATGTATAAACACCTGGCAAGCTTCTTTCAATTCATTATTCTTCGAATCGATACTTTTGGGGATCAACACAGTCTTTTTACTGTACGAAGATTTGATCGTCAATGACTTATCAGCATTCTTGCGGATGACACCGAATATTGACTGAGGAATGTCTCGACCACGTTGATGGAAGATCAGCTCTACAATGATAGAGTTCCTGTCGTCTAAATAATCAGAGAAAAGCTTATCGTTATCAGAAAACTATTGGCCGAAGCTGCCAAGCTCATAGAAACTTGCCTCATTGTAATCTATTGTACCGAGCCTTTAGAATACATATGTTCTAGAGAGCTCATAGAAGACAAGCCAGTCGAGAGCATGCAAGAGAGGAAACTTCATGGGGTTCAAGAAGAGGGGGTTCACAATAGCCTAGGGGGCTGCTTTGAAGAGTGCACATAGTAACATACAGAATGATCTCCTTTCGATATAAACCAAGCCATCGCTCAAGAGGTTCACAAGCTGCATGAGTTAGTCGAGGTAAGGAGTCGAGTGTTGGCAATTGAGCACTTTGCTGCAGAAGTTTACATTGGGATTGAATGCATGATTGTCCCTGCACTGGTAATCCTTGATTCTGTTTGGTTAATGGATGAATCGATGAGGAGTAAACATTAGTCTGTAAACAGAAGCGTTAAAGAAGGGAGAACCAGTGTAATTGTACCAAGAAGACTCGAAATTATCCTGTATGTACTCAAAACATTCATTAGCTTTCTGAATCATGAATGGTATTGGAAAAATTCCGAGGGCAGTAACTCTTCAAATCTCTCCTTGAAATACCAACAGCGAGTGAATAAGAAATGGCTGGGGATCATGTCAAGCTTGTCCTTGACTTGGCTTTGAGATGCTTACTCAACATTTGAGCTTAGAGTCTTCTGGTGGTATTTCTTGCGAGAACTTAATGGGTATCTATGTTGCTCAAACTGCTTTGATTGGCATCGACATTAAGCATTTACTGGTCTTCTTTTCCGTCATCGGGATCACCACCACCAATATTATTTTAGTTGAGTGAATTGAGAGAGATTTTCTGTCTCTTTAATCTCTGCTTTTCATTTTCTTTTATCACGTCTGAAAGGTCTACTTACTCAGCTCTCTTACCAAGCATTCTCTTGTACGTTGTTTGAGTAATTAGCTGAACCTCTCGGTCTTTTTCAACGAAGCAAGATTTTCTTTTCATCTCAAGTTGATATTAGACCACTTTTTTGTTTGCAAAGAAGAAGTCAACAGCACAGGGTCCAGAGTTCATTTTTTAGGAATTCTAAAGCATTTCCAGAAGAGGGAACTCACCGAAGCAATCACTCTTCGCGTATTTCTTTTCGAACTGGGCGATAAGTTAAATCACATCTACAAAGTAGTGAGAGGTTTTCAGGTCTTCCGCGATGGTGTTCTTGAGAATAGTCTCATAGTCCTCTTTTAGCTTTGCCTCAATCAATTCCCAATTGAAATTATCATTAGGATTGGGGAAACGCTTTAGTTCATGTTCATCATGCTTTCAGTAAAACCACATGCAGGTCGTTCGTAGTTAGAAACTCTCATAGCGCAGCTGAATTGGCTTCCATAAGCTGATTTCCTGGTCTGGCTTTGGCGATGTCTGTCATATCGAGTCTCCCTTTCCTCTGAATGGTCAGAGGTGTTAAAATTGCTGCTCTTTCTCACACTGTAGGGTTGTTTTTAGCTGGGCTCTCTCTGGCTTTGAAGTCTGCTTCTTGAGGGCTCTGGGGTATAGCAGTCTCTTTATTTGGCAAACGCTCTTGGAATCGCTTTCGAAGGTGGTCTTCTTCACTGAGGGGATGTTTCTAAGGTTGTAAGAAGTGGTCACGCGTTACTTCATCTGTTTGGGGGATTGTTGATCATCATCATCCTCATCATCATCATCTTCAACATAATGATTGACTTGGGTGCGACTTTTCGAAGAGTTTAGGCTGCTTGCTGCTGGTTTAGGTAGAGGGTTAGTAGGTGATGGGTTTGAACTTTGTCCCCTTGAGGTCTTCTTCAGTCTCTCAGCTTCTTATACCACAGCTTCATCTGCCAAAGCCTCGATTTCCTTGACAAAATCTTGTTCTGCGGGATCGTTGTACTTGGCTTTGAAAGCATTCAGAAGATCAACATCATCTTTGATATCGAGTTGAAATCTTGAGGACTCTCTTGACATTTTAGTTGGTCGTAGGCTTGGTGAACTTCTTCTCTTGGTAGTCTGCGGGCATAGGGTAATTAACTTAAAATGAACTACCACTGATGGTATAGTTGGTCTGGCTTTGAATTGAACCTTTCTGGATCTGAATGTTGATGTTTTGAGATTAAATCAAATCATCCATGTCATTGCGGAATTATTCTGCCTCGGCGAGAGTGAACGTAGACTGAGTGGCAGTGTTAATGCTAACCTGACTCATGATCTATGAGACAAAGTTACTGGCTTGCAAACATACTCGGTCAGGACAGGGTTCATTCCTTTGCACTGGATCAGCTTCTTCATGAGCAAGGCGATGTTGAATGGATTTCCTGATGCGAGGAATTCGAGCAAGGAACAGTTGAAGACCAGGTTTTGCTTGGAGTTCTTGCACTCCACAGTCACTTTGGCATGTTGCAGCATCAATCTGATGGCACGATCCCCTTACATAGCTGAAGAGATGTGCCTGAGTTTATCGAAATCGGTGTTGGAGAAGTTAAAAGTTCCTGTGGGAAGCAGGAAATCTTCGAAAATCATTAAATTAATTATAAAATTCTGAAAGATCGGACTTAAATCATAGTTCAAAATCTCAGAATGATTTTCATTGGTTTGATTTTTTAGTGTGATTTGAGTTATTAGTATTAACTATTAAACTTTAAAAGACTGTAATATATATAAACCCCTCACAAGGAACAGCACTTAGTTATTGGAACAATAGCTTTACATTCATTCAATACATCATCGATTGGTAGCGAACATTCATACAATTCCTTTTCATCGCAGTCGATTCTGAACTTTGGGTTTCTCTGCAATCAAGAGTTACAGGAAATCAAGCAGAGTGCGCTGAAGCCATAGTAGAAGACTATACTCAAGTGGACATCGGTCGTACTGGGCACCAACTTCCCCTCAATTCCTAAGCCATTGAAGCTCACTTACTCCTCAGGCACTCTCCTTAACAATGGGTAGGTACCGCCATCAACGATGGGCATTCTGGGTGGGCAAATCATACGACTGCCATTGGAGAATGTTGAGTGAGCAGTATCATCGTTAGTCGATATTTCAAGTTTGGCAACGATGACCAGCTTTGTTATGGCCTTGAGCAGTACCTTCGTATGATTAGAAAGCCATAACAGCATACAGGGTAGAGAAACTCTAATGTAATGCATTAGAACCTGCAGATAAAGTAGAACGATGAGCTGTGGTAAGGCCTGCAAGACTTCATGAAAGAGCAGGGTGGGGTTTTCGATTTATCAAATCGTGAGTACTCAAACCATTAACCAATGAATGGATCCTTTAAGAATCCTTACCTGAAACGCCGAGATGCGAAGCTGGCGCTAAAGAAAATCTAAGTGGTTTAACAATACAAGGTATAGGGCATGAAACCCAAGGATATAGCACTTGAGATGGGTGTGGATCGACGATTTGTATACAAAGCAATCGAGAAGTTTAAGTATGAGGTGGAGCACAGAAGTGCTGAATCCAAAACAAAAGCTCAAGAATGGGAGGAAGAATACGCGGAGCAACCTGCTGTTGCTGAAGGCGATTGCTACTATACTTGAACAGCAAGGCATCTACAAGATCACTGGCTGGCGCCTGCATCATAACTTGGTTGAATTGCAGAGTAAGGACTAAGAATATAAGAACCTAACAGTGCCCAGCGTTGCTACGCTATTAAAGGTACTCAAGGAAAGTTTCCATTTACGAATTGGCAAAGCCCAGAACGCCAATGCGAAGTATAGAGACCCATCCTTCAACGAAAAGAGGCTTTGGGTGTCAAGACTGCTCGCGCAGCTATTCTTGGAAGATGCAGTGATCATATCAGTGGATGAATCCAACTTCAGGAGCGATTACATGCCGACAAAGCAATGGAGTTTCAATTCAACTGCCCTTCACAAGGAAAACCAATAATTTGACTCCTCTCTGGCCCCTGCAGTTGGTAAGACTGAGGTTCTCGTCACCGACGATGTCATCCAGTATGGCGAGATGCTAGTTGGCAACTCTAACATCGAATCGAACACATCTATAATCAATGGGGCCAGAAAGTATGATAAAATGAAGACCCCGAACACCACCCCATTTTTGAAAGACCAAGTTTCAATTCAAGATGAAAGTGACCTGAAAGCTGAAATTCTGAGACCCCAAGCAATTCTGGGAACCTCGAGTAAGTATTGCTGCTATTGCTTAACTATTTGAATACAGCGTCATCAGCAGCTCGAGAGATGTCAAATCTGATGGTAAGGGTTCAGTAGTAGGTTAAGAAGACTAAATTGGCAATACTGCACGAATAGTGGCTGGATCTGGAATTGTTCCATAAAAGATTTCAAGGCCAAACTCGAAATCGATCTTTAGAAAGTTACGGAGGAAATCTTCCGCCTAGAGACAGCATATCTTTGATGTAAAGGAGTAAAGCATCGCTGGCCACCCCTGTCAAATGCAGCGACAAATACAAGTATACTCAGCTTTCACCTATCCTAGAAGCCCCAGAGGGCAGTGCTCAATAGACATCCCTGCAGAAGCGCTTCAGCGAGATCAGAATATAGAGCTCCTCCAAGAAATCAAGCAGCTAACCATAAACCCCTCTCAAATCTGCTTCTGTTCTCACTCCATTGGTCCAGAACCTGGCCAGTCTCAGACTATAATCAACTCAACGCAAAGGCAGCGAGGTATTGAGCGCGAATGGCAATGAAAATATGGCATGCATCACTCCCCGACGCTTGCAGCTGTCCAGCAGGCCTCAAAGCAGCAGCTAAATCACAGAGAATCGACAGGAAGGTAAGCAAATTCTATGGATTATTACACTTTTATAGATGATTCTAAGTTTCCTAAGTCCATTAAGGGGAGTAATCAAGCAACCCAAGCTGTAGTCGATGCAATTGAGGCCTTACCATCATTCACTTATACTCCCATCGCAGTCTTGAAGCAGCAAGTCAACCAGCGGTTGGGTCTTACGGGGTCTTGGCTCGAAATCTTTCAATCATCAAGGAATCCACTAAGAGATAGCAATTTTCGATGAGCTTTGTGGCAGCTATCACAAATGACCAGCTGATCTCTAGCCAACAATTGAGGGGGCCTTCGATGTGATGCTGTTCGAGAACTTCCTCTATCACACCCTGCGCCAGCTGCGCACAGACAAGGATCTCGCCCAGAAGAAGATCGTGCTGCTCATGGACAACGCAGTCATTCACGAGTATTCAGAGGTGCCGGAGACTGCTAGGAAGTTCAAGGTCACTGTCCTTTTCAACGCTGAATACTCACCCTGGCTTAACCCCATCGAGCAGTTGTTCTCCTACATCAAGAGGCACCTCCGCTAGGAGCAAGCAGACAGCAAGTAAGTATTTTGGGCCTAACTTTTTATAGGATCCACCTGGTGAAGCGGCTTTCGCAGATTCTGAAGGCAATGACCAAGACAGACGTCAACAAGCTCTGGGCTTTCAGTGTGAAGCAGTGGTGCAGCACCATCAAGCATGGATTTGTGTGAAGTTGAGCTGGAAGACGATGAGTTAGGGTGTAAGAGCTATTGAAGTTAACAATACATACTGAAACAGCAGTTCAAATCGTTTAATTGCTTGATTAAAAGCCCCTTATTACATATCACACTTTTAAGTTTTAATTTTAACTAATCAAACCAAAAATCCAAAAACCTCTCTCATTTTCGCTCATTCATATAGTCATTTTGGCTCCTCCTCCACTAAAAGTGTCGAAATTGGTGCTCAAACAGTCGAGCAGGACTTGAAAGTTGCTGAGCTGGGGGTTTTTAAACATGGATAATACGATCGGGTCCTAAATTTCAACTGGCAATCATCAAGCAACGAGATAATGATCATTTGTGGAGATTGCACTCTAAATCATGAGAATTTGGTCATAGATTTCAATGACTGCCAATCATTTTATAAGTTGGACAGTAAAAACTACTAATAGTTACCAAGATAAGAATTTAGTCAACAAAATTTGAGAATTCTGTTATTTGATCTAGCAGTACTGCTTTAAATTCTCAAAATCAACAAATACTTACTATAAGTGTTAAAATACAAACGAAATGTAAAGTTGGTTAAAATTAATATAATAAAATAGTTTTTTGATTAATTTATACAATTTCCTATTTTTATCTATTTTAGCAATAATAATATTTCATCTTCTTTTCAAAGTCATTTATACAAAAGTATTAAACAATAATACTGACTCATAAATATGAATGAACATTTTTTTATTTTTCTTTATTCTTTTTTTATACTAATTAAATTTATAATATAAAATTCTCTATATTTTACTTTTTATTATATATCCGATTATTTTATATTTTAACAAAATGATTGAGAAATATACTAAATTTATGAAAATTATAATTAAAAATAACATTTAACTATGCTAGTGTGAAATGATTCTGTGTTTAATATTCGTATCATTACAAAGAATAAATTATATCAAATCAGAAAATTTCAGAGGTCACCTTTTGCATATTAAAATGAAAAGAGATGCAGAAAAATATAGGTGATTAAAAGCAAGATTTGAAATGGAATCGTAAAATAAAACTAGTATAAATTTTAGGCTATTCTAAAAACATAATATTAAAAAATTAAAATTCAATTTAATTATATTTTTTAATAAAAAATTACCACAAACCTCCTATAAGTGACAAATTAAAATATATATATTTAAGAAATCTCAAACAGAATTTCTTAGAAAAAGCTTCAATTGTATTATTATAAAAAATTTAAGAAAAATAATAAAAATGCTTAGAATTTTGATAAAAAATACTGTTTCTAAAATAACATACTCTTTAAGTGATGGGGATATAAAAAATATTAAATTTAAATTTACCAAAAATTGAGTTCTAAAGTTTATAATACTTTTTAAATGTTAATAAATTATTTTAAAAATTCAAAAGTTAAAAGTCACAATTTAAAACAATCAATAAAGTTAAAGAATTTACTTTATTATAATAAATCTTAAACTACAAACATCATAGTTTTAATTATATTTTTTCAAAAAAACCAATAGATTTTAAAATTGATTGTTCAGCAAAAATCAAGGTTATGGTAAAATTATAAGTTGCGTCCTATCCTGAACTCAGACAAGGCCACAGCTTTTAGAATTTTAACATGCTAAATTATTACTGTTAAAATAATACTTTCATGAAAATCCTGTCCATGGCCTATCTCATATTCTCGTAGATGCTCGTGAAACTTCACAGATCTAGTTTTAAAGGCTTGCTTACAAAAATTGTGTTTATTCGGCACCCGAAAATCAGTCTAATCATAGATTAGTTCAATAAAAACCCCGAAACCCCTTACAGAGGTATATAAGTGCTTTGATTTGTAAGGTATAGTTGGGGGTCTTATTTGGTTTGCTAGAGAAAACGCATATTTTATATGTATTTAATGTAAATTTAAAGATTATTTGTTGATCTAACTCAAAAGAATTTAATTTGCTTGTATATTTGTTTTATCTTTTGAATCTGACTGTCTTAAGTAGCTCAAGCATGTCGTATAATGATTATCTAGAATAGTGAGGAGCTCTTACTATTATCATCTAGACTAAATTTCTAATTTCCTCGCTTACATATTCCTGCTTTATATGTTTCTGAGCTAAGCAAATTGATTATTTATAGTGCTTTGCGCTAAAGTAAGACATACTTTACATATCGCTCTCTAATATAATTGCAGCAACTGCCCATACATCCAAATACACTGAACCATTTGTCCACT
>ARYC01021195.1:0-11070 GCA_000711775.1 Oxytricha trifallax
ATTCACAAGTATTCAGAGGTGCTGGAGACTGCTAGAAAGTTCAAGGTCACTGTCCTTTTCAACGCTGAATACTCACCCTGGCTTAATCCCATCGAGTAGTTGTACTCATACATCAAGAGACACCTCCGCTAGGAGCAAGCAGACAGCAAGTAAGTATTTTGGGCCTAACTTTTCATAGGATCCACCTGGTGAAGCGGCTTTCGCAGATTCTGAAGGCAATGACCAAGACAGACGTCAACAAGCTCTGGGCTTTCAGTGTGAAGCAGTGGAGCAGCACCATCAAGCATGGATTTGTGTGAAGTTGAGCTGGAAGACGATGAGTTAGGGTGTAAGAGCTATTGAAGTCAACAATACATACTGAAACAGCAGTTCAAGTCGTTTAATTGCTTGATTAAAAGCCCCCTTATTACATTTCACACTTTTAAGTTTTAATTTTAACTAATCAAACCAAAAATCCAAAAACCTCTCTCATTTTCGCTCATTCAAATCATGATTTTGGCTCCTCGTCCAATAAAACGACCAAATTTGGTGCTCAAACAGTCGAGCAGGACTTGAAAGTTGCTGAGCTGGGGATTTTAAAACATGGAGAACGATAGGGTCCCTAATTTGACAAAACACTGATCAAGCAACGAGTTATTGACCATTTATGGATATTCCACTCTGAATCAAGAGAATTTGGTCATAGATTTCAATGACTGCCAATCATTTTATAAGTTGGACAGTAAAAACTACTAATAGCTACCAAGATAAGAATTTAGTCAACAAATTTGAGAATTCTGTTATTTGATCTAGCAGTACTGCTTTAAATTCTCAAAATCAACAAATACTTACTATAAGTGTTAAAATACAAACGAAATGTAAAGTTGGTTAAAATTAATATAATAAAATAGTTTTTTGATTAATTTATACAATTTCCTATTTTTATCTATTTTAGCAATAATAATATTTCATCTTCTTTTCAAAGTCATTTATACAAAAGTATTAAACAATAATACTGACTCATAAATATGAATGAACATTTTTTTATTTTTCTTTATTCTTTTTTTATACTAATTAAATTTATAATATAAAATTCTCTATATTTTACTTTTTATTATATATCCGATTATTTTATATTTTAACAAAATGATTGAGAAATATACTAAATTTATGAAAATTATAATTAAAAATAACATTTAACTATGCTAGTGTGAAATGATTCTGTGTTTAATATTCGTATCATTACAAAGAATAAATTATATCAAATCAGAAATTCAGAGTCACTTTGCATTTAATATGAAAAGAGATGCAGAAAAATATAGGTGATTAAAAGCAAGATTTGAAATGGAATCGTAAAATAAAACTAGTATAAATTTTAGGCTATTCTAAAAACATAATATTAAAAAATTAAAATTCAATTTAATTATATTTTTTAATAAAAAATTACCACAAACCTCCTATAAGTGACAAATTAAAATATATATATTTAAGAAATCTCAAACAGAATTTCTTAGAAAAAGCTTCAATTGTATTATTATAAAAAATTTAAGAAAAATAATAAAAATGCTTAGAATTTTGATAAAAAATACTGTTTCTAAAATAACATACTCTTTAAGTGATGGGGATATAAAAAATATTAAATTTAAATTTACCAAAAATTGAGTTCTAAAGTTTATAATACTTTTTAAATGTTAATAAATTATTTTAAAAATTCAAAAGTTAAAAGTCACAATTTAAAACAATCAATAAAGTTAAAGAATTTACTTTATTATAATAAATCTTAAACTACAAACATCATAGTTTTAAAATTATATTTTAGAAAAAATAACGCAATATAGATTTTAAAATTGATTGTTCAGCAAAAATCAAGGTTATGGTAAAATTATAAGTTGCGTCCTATCCTGAACTCAGACAAGGCCACAGCTTTTAGAATTTTAACATGCTAAATTATTACTGTTAAAATAATACTTTCATGAAAATCCTGTCCATGGCCTATCTCATATTCTCGTAGATGCTCGTGAAACTTCACAGATCTAGTTTTAAAGGCTTGCTTACAAAAATTGTGTTTATTCGGCACCCGAAAATCAGTCTAATCATAGATTAGTTCAATAAAAACCCCGAAACCCCTTACAGAGGTATATAAGTGCTTTGATTTGTAAGGTATAGTTGGGGGTCTTATTTGGTTTGCTAGAGAAAACGCATATTTTATATGTATTTAATGTAAATTTAATGATTATTAGTTGATCTAACTCAAAAAAATTTAATTTGCTTGTATTTGTTTTATCTTTTGAATCTGACTGTCTTAAGTAGCTCAAGCATTTCGTCTCATGATTATCTAGGATAGTGAGGAGCTCTTATTATTATCATCTCGACTAAATTTCTAATTTCCTCGCTTACATTTTCCTACTTTATATGTTTCTGAGCTAAGCAAATTGATTATTTATAGTGCTTTGCGCTAAAGTAAGACATACTTTACATATCGCTCTCTAATATAATTGCAGCAACTGCCCATACATCCAAATACACTGAACCATTTGTCCACTTCTCTTTCATTGGAAAATATTTTGGAGTACCAAAAATCTTAGCTAAGATTATATTCTATTACCGCAATACTCTATTGAAATAGATGACAACTAATTTTAAAGGGCAAAGGTTCACCATAAAATTTTCAGGCTTCAAATCTCTATTAAAATATCCAAGCTTATGCAATTCTTTGAAACCTTTTATCATACCTGATAGAATATCATTCAAATCAATTGGGTATCTGATATGATTTAGAGAGTCTCTAATAATCATTTCGAATTTCTTCAGTCTAAGTGCGATGAAACCAAAGCCTAAAATAAATCCATCTAAGTTTAGAAAATTTTAGCAGTCTCTTTTCTATGCCTCTCTTAGAACATATATTCGTTAGCGAATTCATTCTGGTACTGCTCATTCTTAATTAGATAACTGAAAGGGTAAACCTTATATGCATACTCATCAATTACAATGAGCTTTACTTTGTTAGGCACGCTTATATTCAAATAATTTTCAATGGAACTGCTAAGTTCAACTGCATTCAATGCAGGAATATACATAGCTCTCTCTTTGAAACATGCTAAAAAGATATTTCTTGCAAGTTGATTCATTGTTCAAAATCGTACTGCATCTAGAGCTTTCCCTGCTATTCTATTTGAGATTCAATATTTGATTTTCTCTTTGATAGTACTGTCTCCACATCTTATATCAAGAATTCACTAAGATAATGCTTTCGCACATGCCTTTTAACTTTAGCTGAGTGAGTATATGACTTAATGGATGTCGAGCACTAATACCTGCTATCTATCTTATCGTGCTTGAAATACACCTTAGCCTTTCCAGAATTCATCTCTTTATTAAGCCTCTTCAAGTTAATTTAGTTGAGAAAAAAATTCTAGCACTCTTGACATAAAAATGTTTTTATTTTTTAAACTGGTAGCTGTTCTTTTTCTTCCTCAGCATAATAAATTTAAGTTTAAACTCCTATCTTTGTGCTCTCCTTCTGTTTTAAATTTTCTATGATTAAAACCTCTGCTTCAAGCTTAAGGGCTCTGAGCTATACCTCCCTTTGAACATAAATATTTTCAGTTTTTTAGTCTAGTCAAAGTTTATCTATGATTATCCTATTCCATAACCAAAATGTTTAAATTCAAATTTAAATTTCTTTTATAAACCTTTAATAACATCTGTAATTATAGTTACTCTGTATAGGAGTTGGCACTGCAATAAAAATGGTTGATTCTGAAGTATTAGAGATCATATTTATGCTTAGTTTATAAGTATAATTTATCTAATTTCATGCTTAATATTTTTAATTTTAGTACCAACTTAGATAAATTTCAGGTTGGTACTGGTACCAATTAGGTTTTGAACCAATTTGAAACTTTTCCATTAAACATCATTAGTTTAAAACAAGGTACTAATTAAGTTTTGGTACTAATTAAGTTTTGGTACTAATATTTCAGGTCCAATTTAAATAAAACGGAATTAGTACCAGTACTTATTAAATTTAAACAATTTTAGTACTAATTTAATCGAACTAAATTGATAAAAATGGAGCTCCATCTCTGCAAATTGTTATAGCTTCAGCAAATTTTCTCCTCGTATCCTTGCAAGGTTGACCATCTATAAGATGCCCATTTTTAATAGTTAGTTTTAAAACAATATGATCCAGAAGTCTATATATTATAATTTGAAATTCATTAATAGAAAGAAGAACAAAGATGGAATCACTCAATGATCAATCAAATGAAAAGAGTTGAGGCTCAATAAATGATATAAAGATTCAATGGCAAGGAAGATTTCTATCGATGCCTATTTTTAGATGGTAAGAAAACTTTATGACTATTAAAAAATTATACAGTTGGTTTATTCCTTCCAACGATGGAAAGTACCAAATTTTAATTCTTAAAAGCAATACTATGTGAGGAGAAGAAAGTTTTTAAAAATAAAGAGATTAAACTAATAGAAATTCCCATCTACCCTAAGATTTCATTCACTAATCTTTATGAGGATGCCATGTAAGATGAGGAAGTGGTAGTTTACCTTCCTACCAAGAAACAACTCTCTAATAAACTACCAGAGAGAAACCTTTTCTTTGGTGTTCTTGGTACAATAAATAAGGATTATCACAGAGAAATTATTGAAGAAGCACATAAGAAACGATATTCTATCTCTCCTGAAGACAAGAAGAAGCAAGGCATTCTAATAAGCTCAGCTTGGCTAAAGGAACTTAAGAAACATCCTTATCTTTAAAGTAAACTTTGAGATATAATTTTGTAGGAAAATCTGGTACTGGCATATATCTTATCAAAATCTGGTACTGGCATATATCTTATCAAAATCTGGTACTGATATATATCTTATGAAAGAGCATGCTAAGGTTCATAGAGATAGAAAACTGCAGACAGTTCATAAAGTTAGCAAGAGACTTTATAAAGATATTTAAAAGCCAGATGAAATGAACATAGATGGAAGAAATAGCACGAAGAGAAGAAACTTAGGACTTATAAAGCATTAAGAAGAAGAAAAGAAAGATAAGCCTAATCCTTTTAAGAGCCCATTTAATATGTCAATTATTTCATTCATTTAAGTCTAAAACTTATAAATAAACATTCATTTTCCCTTTTCTTACACATATCGTATACTTATCTTTTTTCACTCTCTTACAACTAATTTGTATTAAGTCTACTGTATCGATTGGTATATCATGCAAAAATTAGATGATACAACAGTAGCTTCTTGTAGTAGGTCTTGATTTAGCTCCAGGTAAATTCAATTCCATTAAACTGTGGGCTATAGGGAACGTTATATACAGGTGTTATGTAAAACTCTTAATTAGCTTTCTTAGACTCCTTAAAGGCTGTCTACAAACAAAAAGATCTCTTTGTCGTTGTATTTATCTCTTAGCTTATGCAGGAACTCAATATACTGCCCTCGCTTAATAGAGCGATGATGAATTACATAACTTTCTAAGCCAGAGTCTTCACTTATACCAGCTAAAATTGCTTGGGTGACAACCTTCACTTTTTAGTCATAAACTTCTCTATCATAATACTTCTTGTACCATGACCTATTAATAAATGTGTTGAATATAAACATAGTTTCATCTGCATGTATAAACTTGATGTTATTATCAATAGCTCTCTTAATGTAATCATTTAAATATAGTTTAAATTATTACTATCAAATGGCACTGTAAAATCAATCACTCTCTTCACTCTGTTGACAGTCTTGAAAGTAATACCATTTCGTCTATAAATATTTGCTATAGTCTAAGGAGAGATATGCATGTCAGGAAATTATCGATGAAACATTCCAGTTCGATAATCAAGAGGAAAGAGTCACAAAGGTAACCAATATTGATCATAGTGAACTTTTAATTTCTTACTGGATGTTTTCAAGTACCAGAACTAAAATGTTAAACAGCTAACAAGCAATAATACCTAACAGTTGAGGCACTCTTGTGTAAAAGCTTTGCTATAGCTGCATAATTCAGTACTGGTTTGACTAAGTCTATATTAATACTCGTAAAGCAGTAAAACTAAATATTACTCATCATAAATAGACCCTAAATTTCGCTAATTTATATTGCTCATTTTGCAAATTGGCCTAATTCCTCTACTAACCCCAATAAGACCCCAAATATACCCTACAAATCAAAGCACTTATAAACCTCATTAAGGGGTTTTGGGATTTTGAAATATTGCAATAATTTTAGAGATTTTGTTTAAACTTTAATATAAAAGTAAAGCGAAATTAAGTGATTTGAGAGGCGGTCTTCAAAATTTAAACAAAATTTAATCATATAATGTAAAGTTCAAGTACAGCAGTATACTCTTAAATGTCTCTTAAATAGATCCATTTCCCGCATCAAGATCTTCATCATGTATAGTTCTCATCTAGAGATCGGAGCTTGTTCACATAATCATGTCTGAAGCATTGATAAATCGAGTTGTAGAATCATATGTTTAAATTTCAGCCACATCTTGTTTTAAGACTGCTAATCTCAGGATCAGTTGGCAAGGCAGTCCTCCATTTTATTAGGTGAAATTTTTATAAATTAGAGATTTTAAAATAAATTAAATCGCGCATGTTCTTAATAATTAAGTATCATTTTAAAAATAATTAAGACATCACTATTAATAATTCGTTATATAATAAATTTGCTAGTTAAAACTTTTATCAATAATCAATAAAACTTGAAAAGTTTTATTTTGCGTGATTTAATTTATTTTAAAATCTCTAATTTATAAAAATTTCACCTAATGTAATGGAGGACTGCCTTGTCAACTGATCCTGAGATTAGCAGTCTTATAACGAGATGTGTCTGAGATTTGAAAATATGATTCTACAACTCGATTTTTATCGATGCTTTAAACATGATTATGAGAACAAGCTCCGATCTTGAGATGAGAACTATACATGATGATGATCTTAATGCAGGAAGTGGATCTATTTATGAGACATTTAAGAGTATATTGCTGTACTTGACCTATACATTTTATGATTAAAATTTTTATTAATTTTGAAGACCGCCTCTCAAATCACTTAATTTCGCTTTACCCTGGTAACAAGTTTTGATTCTAATATTAAAATTACTTTATGGTTGTTATCCATCGTGATCATAAAGGTAAAATAATTTTATTAATAAACATAATTCTGCTGAATTGAGATAACTTTATTATAACTGTTAAGAATATTACTTTCATAAAAATACTCTACATAACCTTTCTCATATTCTTGTATTAGCTCCTTAATTGTAAAATTTCACAGATCTAGGTTATAAAGTCTTGCCTGCAAAAGTCTTTTATTTTTGGCACCTTTAATTGAGTCTAATCATTGATGAAGTCAATCTTGATTTAAGATATACTACTCTTCTATAGGATTATCCATATATTAATCTTAACAAAATATAAGTATCCCATTGAGTGGTAACACACGAAGTATTTCTCATTCAATTACTATTCTTTTCATAAATTTAATTTAATAATGACCAATAATTTATAAACTAACGTTGACTATTCTTAAAATGATTTTTAAATATTGAAATTTTTATATGTCAAAATATATATTTGAAAATATATATAATTGAAATATTTAGTTAATCAATATTAAGTAAAATATAAGTAATTTGCCTTGATATAGTTTAAGATTTTATAAATTTCGCATTTTTATCTTCATTATTTTTAATAACTTTGTTATTCCTTTTTTCAATATAATTTTGGATTTTTATTTCATTCATATTTTTAAATTATTAATTTTTGTAAGAAAAAGTCTTGCTATAAATTTAGTGAATCAATTATTAATAATTAAGATTTTTAGTCAATTTAAAATTAATTATTTGGAGTTTGTATTTGTAATTAGAGTAATTATAATATTGATAAAATACAAAATATTGGGAGAATATTATTTTTAATATACATTATACCTGACTAGAAATATATATTAAAAGCACAAGTACATTTAAAATAAACAAACTGCGATAAAATACTCTCAAATTTGAGATTTTGTAAAAACAATCACTTACTGTATTTTTAATTATAGTGGATGTGTTTAGTTTTGTTATTAATTTTCAAAATATTTCTATTTCAGCGAACATGTTTCTTTCGTTGTATGAAGTATATCAAAGTTTATGAAATTTGTAGCGTTTATTTTAGTTAAAGTTATATTTCTCTATATTAAAATGATATGATTTTTGTAAACTATAGAATCATTGCTTATGCATCATCAAAATAAAGAATACAACTGTTTGACAATTACATATTCACGAACACATACTAAGAATAAAATCAATAATAAAAATGAAATGAATAAAATATAATAAGAATAACTTACTCAAACAAAATAAGAGGAAGCAATCAACTCTATTAGACTTTCATTTTAAGTTTTTATATTTATTTTCTGTTTTAATTTATGCGCCAATAAAAATTTAAATTTTTAAATTCATGCATGATAAAAGTAGAATTTATGAATTCTATCCTAATACTTATATATCTCTATAAAAACCTAAGATTAATTTTTATATAGATTTTTTTAATTATATATTCTTTTATATTTAATATTCTACCCAAAACATATAATAAATGATATTCATGTTAATGATTTAAGAACTGTTATATAGAAAATTGGGGGAGGGGTATCTCAATCAGTAAATTATTTTCATATTTCTGCCCTATTTAAAACTCATTAAACTCATCACTAAAGTCGATTAAGAGTAGATAAATCTGAATAAAGCATTTAAAATGTAACTCCATCGGATTATATAATTAAGTTTATTCATAAATTACTCATATAAATATGAGAGTTTAATAAAAACAAGAAAATTATTTTAAATTAGAAAGTTAATAAATGAGTAATGACTCAAGTGAGCTTCACCAAATGACCTTAATATCTCTTACCAGTATATTTTTAAGAAGTTTGAGAAGCTTTCAATCCTTCTCACCCAAGTTTTATCTTTCTAGAGAGACTACCTACCTAAACTTAACATAGTACTCTCTCACCATACGAAAACTTAAAAGCTAAGAAGGCACATGCTACATCAATAAAATGGAACAAAGCTACATATTGAAGATATGGTTCCAACTACTAAGCTTCAAAGTCTTCTAAGAAAGAGTTTAAGAGCACGTCTCCTCTTTGAACCCTGTTGAAATATTAATAGATCTCCAAAAATCATTTTTATAAAGAAAGATATCACTAACCCAACAAAGACTGCTCTTCATAATTGTCAGTCTCCTACAAACGTCTATTTAATAAATAAAGTTAGAGGTACCTTTTCTTCCTAAACCTAAACCTACTATCTAATAAGGAAAAATAGTCACTAACTAAACGATGACGTAACAGATCAGTATACCAATCAGAATACATACTGATCTGAAAAGTTTATCAGAAATTAACTAACTTGGAAATTAGATCGGTAATTAAATTGAATACTAATAATAATTTATTAAATAATTACAAGTTTAATAAACTTAATAAGAAGATAAACACAAACAAAATGGAAGACTAGACTTCAAGATTTAAAATCGTATTATTAATCTGCTATAAACTAGAGCAATCCAACAGTTGTTAATAAGAGAATTAGCTTACTAATGTAATTCTGGATAAATTAATGAATATAGAGAATCTATACACGACACTATCAAAGGATATCCAAGGAGTTTAATTAATGACTAAAGATTTCATCCTAAAAACCTAAAATACCCCTATACCAAAACCCCACGAATTTTCCATTTCTATGATCGACACAATAAAATCTTTAAAAAGAATGGCGATCCTAAAATACGAAGGGAAATCAATTCTTCACGAAATTACAATTGAGAAAAGTCCTAATATTTTTGCCTTATAAAAACACGAAAGGATTAACTATCAGCTGTACTTTGACAATTTAATCACAGACTTTAACTTCTAAGCATAAGACTTAGAGGAGAAGAAATACCTATTCTTCCTTGAAGACACATTGGATTATCTTAGTCGATTCAAACAATTTATAGTAAAAAAGGATGACACAAACTGGGAAGAGTTAGATTCACTCAAGAAAGATGCCAAAAGCTATAAGAGAAAACCATTGCAAGAGATAATCTCTAAAACATACAATGTTAGACATATGATTATAGTCATAGCACAAACTTTCGCATTTGATGCAACAATTGGCGATATAACTTGGAAAGGAAAAGAAAAAGATACAACAGCAACAATAAGAATACATACAGCTGTTTGAAGAGAGTGGCTCCCTGACTTGACATGAATTGAGAAGACAGAGAGTAAATTGGAAATTGGTCTATTGACCAGAGTGGCAAAAGACTCACTTTAATTAAAAGGACTTGTCCCTTATAAGCTTAATATGCTATAAAAGATGGGGGGGTCCCTAGAGACCTCACTGTGATCATATTATTATTATTATTATTATTATCATTATTTTAAATTTTAATTTAACTTATTGTTAGCTATTTTAATAAAAAAGGTATGCTAAACTAATATTAATAAATACAAATTAATTTAATATGTAGCTAACTCGTTTGAATATAACTTGCTAAACACTTAGTTAAATTGAAATTCAAAATAATTTACTTGTTTTTTTTATTAAATTACTTGTTTTTTAAATATAAGCTTTCATATTTCCGATGAAGTTCCCTATTTCTATTTTTAAATGCTTTATTCATTTTTATTGACTCCTTAATCGACATTAGTGATGAATTTACAGTGTTTTAAAAAGGGCAGAAATATGAAAATAATTTACTCGTTCAGGTCACCACACCAATTTTTTTAATTAAATTTTACTCAATTACTTTAGAATACATAAAAAAAATATCAATAATAAATTCTTTAGGTTATAAAAGTACTGTTTCTTATATTTTAATTTTTAACGGTTCTCAAGAATCATTTATTTCAGGTAAAAGAATTTATAATTACCTTTATGCAAAAATAAATATTTAAAAGTTATAAAATTCCAAATAGATATTTTGAATACATCATTAGCCTAAGTGACTAATGAAATCCAAACAGCTCATCTAAGAAATTAATCAGAGATAATTTTAATAAAAAAATTAACTACAATTGATTGATATACTTTTA
>ARYC01021196.1:0-11970 GCA_000711775.1 Oxytricha trifallax
GAAATTTCATACTCCGCTTATAATTACATAATTTCCTCTACTTTTGAATTATAATCCTTTTCTTTTTATTGAATTTATTATTATCATCTTTCTTTTCTTTTCATTAGTATCTAATATCTGACTAGTGTTTTAATTACTTCTAAATAAATATGTTTTTTTACTACAATATTGAAAATACCTTCACAATCATGATAATCTTGCACTTTCTTCAGAATAGAGTGGTTTTACTAAAAAATAATTAAAAATTTATACTTCAGGGATTTATGGAATATAAGCTTAGCTCTCATTTTATCATATTCTATCTACTAAAGCATCATAAACTTCTTTTATATCTTATTTACTTTTCTTTCTTCAATTTTAAATTTAACATCATTATATGTGTCTATTTTATCAATAAGAAATAATTGAAGTCATGGTTTCCAGGTAGGTAGTTCAGTCAAAAGCTAATTTTAATGAGAATCTCTTTCACATTTTCAAGAAAAATGCCAATTAAATAGACTTCACCTTGCTCATCTGTTTATAAAATAAAACTAAATGTATTTGACAATACTTTCATTTTTATCTGGTTTATTGTGTTGTAACAATAAAATTAATGTGAATCAGAATTATACTTATCTAGAATTATTACTAATAAAGATTTTTTATCTATTTTACCCTGTACATGTCAAACCTTATAAATTTTAACATTCTTGAATTATTTAGGACTGACATTATCTGATTTCAATGAATTATTCCAATACTTCACTATTAGGTTTTTCATTAAACTAACTACGACTATTGATGCCATAAATAACTAGTTTTGCTTCTATTTTTATAACTAAACTTCCACTATTTGTCTAATGATTATTTTTACCGTCTCCTGCCAATGTAAATGAATTGGATAAATCATAATGATTATACTATGAGTTGATTTCTCTCTAATATATATGTCTACTATCTGACTAGAATTCTTGTTCCGTTGCTCATTTTCCACTAATCCACTTTGTTCATAGTGCTGGATTAAATAATAATTTAGAAATTATTATCAAATCTATGTGATGGAAAAGGGCTGGGCGTAAAAGATTTCGTCAAATAAATGTGGTTATCTTGTTCCTTTTAGTTTCCTTGCAAACTTACTGAAGCATCTTTATGCATTAGCAACTACACATTATTACTTTGTAAACTTAATAATTTTTAATCATATTAAATATTTATATAAATGAATAATCATATATAATAAAATATGTGTACTATAAACTAAGTCTCATATTACTTTTAGAAATTAATTTTAATCTTCAAAGTCGGTTAATAGTACCCTTAGATATAAATAGTTTTGAGCGGAATATTCAGATCTAATGAAAAGATAATGGAGTTTATCATACAATTATCATACAATTAATAAGAAATATAAAAAACCTTATAATAATTATAATATATTTGATGATTAATATCAAAATGTTGGATGATTTTAAATGAAAAATAATTTATGATAAGTGCAATAAAATATATTCTAAAATCCAATAATATTTTTAAATTGATGAGAATCTCAAGCTTTGAGTTTCAAACATCATATTTTATTTTAAAAAATCTTATGATTATCAATATTGAAATATAATTTTGGAATAATATTTTTAATAATTAAAATTATCTAAGTCTTATTATTGTTAATGAGAAATTTTAATTATATATTTTGAAAATAATTAAAAGTATTTAAAATCCAGACTGTACCATTTGCTAATTCAGCTATATCCATATTCTCACTTAGTGAAATTGGGTTTTATGTCGAAACTTGAAATTATCAGCTTATTTACTTAGAAATTTATGCAATTTTTTAAATATTAAATTAATTTCTTTAGTTGTAATTAAATACCTCTACTGTTTCCATATAAAACAAGAATTTAGTTTGAATATATATTCTTTTTCTCTCGCAAATCTGCTACCTATTTTTATGGAACTCCATCAGTAATTGATTTAAGATTATTTTAGTATCATCTAATTTTATTAATAACCATTTCAATACTTTTCAGTAAGTTTCACTAAATCATAGTGAACAGATTCTATTGCTAAATTTAAACAACTTAAATTAATCAATGATCATGTTGCCGCAAATATAAGAATTATTATTATTGATGCTTACCTTTCAGTTTCTATTTTTAATGTCAATGTTTTTAGGCTTAAATGAAATTTCTGCATATTATTTTTAATTGAAATACTATTTAGACTCTAAGAAATAAACCAACACTATAGCTTGCTGAGTACTCAAAGAATAGGATGTAAATGAGCATTTTTTTAGAATAATTCATATCAATAGATGCAATAGAATATCTATGATATGATAATGAGTGTAAGTCCAAGATAATGGATGAAATGAATTTCTAAATGAAATGACATTATTTCTCTAAAAATATTTATTTGCGGAAATCAGCTTTAAATTATCTAGAAGCAAAAGCTACTAAGGCAATTTTTATTAATAATTGAAAAACTTTAATTAAAATTGAAATTTATTCCTTAAATAAGGAAAAATAAAAATGATGGAGATGGAGCGACTGGTTAGTCAATATAATTTGAAAGCTACAAAAAACATATCTAATATTTATTTTTCAGCAATTAGTATCCTCCAGAGTGATATAAGCAACAGACGATTAATTCGATAAATTAAAGTTTGGCCCCATATTCAAGCATTGGTTCATTAAATGCGATATTGCAAGATAATAACAATATTGTAGGAATACAATTGATTTGGGAAAATTAATTAAATTAAAATTTACGAATATTTAAAATCGTGGCAGTTAACCTTTTGGAAACCCTGACAATATGGTATTTTTTCGATAGAGAATTTAAAATTAGCTGGACTTTAATATTGGCGGTACCCCTCTATCGCATCCCCACAGCGAGATAACTTCAGTTTAATTTTTGAAGATTTGTTTAGTTGTTTTTAATGTTTTAATTAAAGTCGAGTTATCTCGGTCTGGGAATGCGATAGAGGGTCAAATATTAAAGTCCAGCTAATTTTAAATTCTCCATCGGACAAGTACCATATTGTCAGGGTTTCCAAAAATTTAACTGCCACGATTTTAAATATTTGTAAATTTAAATTTAATTAATTTTCCTAAATCAAATGTATTCCTAAAATATTGCTAAGGTATTATTTCTGTACTTGGTAATACTAAGACCAATATGTTTATAATTTTTTAATTTATATTAAATTTCTTCACTAATTTTTTTAAATGCTGTATTGCGATTTATTTTATTTCAATATAAGAGTTTTTAAAGACTTAAAAACCAAATCTTTAAATTACTGTTCATTTCATAAAATAAAAAAATTCGAATTTAGAAAAAATTCTCGTTTTTTAATCGAAATTTTTACTTTAATGTATGCGAATCAATAAATAAATAAATATAATAATCATAATAATTAATTAAATAATTAAATTTGAATGTCAAAATTATACTTTCTTATTTAGATTTATTATTTTTATTTCAGTGAACTAAGCTTTTTTTTCTTTTTGCAATGATAAATTTATAGTGAAACCAATGTAGATGGAGTGTATTATTAATATGTATAATTTTATGAAAATTAAAATCAAATTTTTTTGGTTGCTATGTAATTAATCAGATTTCTTGATTTATTTAATTTGACTATTTCCTTATAAACTAATCGTCTTTTAATTGCCTTTTAACCTATTCTGTATTTCCTATTTCAGTCTTCTTTATTTGTGTATAATAAATATGTGAAAAGTAAATTTATAGAACTGATTTCATAGCCCTATTATACTATGTATTACTAATGTTGTTGTCAATGTACTTAATTTAATGATTGTTTATTAATCTTAAAATTTCTTCATTTTTATAAAATATTGCTCTATATTATAGGTTTTTTTAATTTTTTTCAGTTATTCACATTACACAATTCAAGCCATATCAAGATTAAATTACAGAACTATCAAATTTTGTATGAATTTTATAAGAATATATCATTAATGAAAAGCGAACTAACAATAGTTAGAAATGAAAATGTCGCATGTTTTTATACCTTATATTGATTATAATATCCATGCTTAAGTTTAATAAAGTTTTTTTACTTTGCTAGCAATATCAAGCACTACATCCAAAATCAAAAGGATTAGAATAATTAAAAGCAATAGGCAAGTCAAACATAAAACTTAATCGAAGATAAAGCTTAAAATTTGTGATACTTTTAAAACAATAAAATTAAGTAAAATTTTAAATAGTTTACAGCGTATATTCATTTGCCAAATGATTTTATGTCTAAAATTGAATTTTTAAATTGGGACATTTACCTTAGTTTAGCTTATATAAAACAATTTAACACGTTAAATTTATGATAATAATTCTTATCTTGATACCTTTAATGTTTCAATAGTTTTTGCTATAGTAAGTTATACATAACCAATTACTGTTAATAATATAAATTTTCAATTTGGGGATTTAATATTACAATAAATTCTTAAATTTATAATTCAACTTAACTCTAAAAACTCATAACTGTTAAGTTAAAAATAAAATATAATGAAAAATATTTAGATAAAGCTCTAAGAGTAAAAGAATGTTTAGTTTTAGATTTAGTCGTCTAATAAATTGTAACTTAATATAAATTTCATTACTAGTGTATAATGAAACTAAAAGAAGGAAATTTCTATTGATGATTAAGACTTGGGCATTCATTAATTGCTCATAATAAGGAAGGCCTAAAAACCATGAATGAAAATGAATCGTTAATAACAAAAAATGAACATGGCTAATAAGTATAATGAAAGTTAAAGTATAACTTTTGAATTTAATTAGAAATTATTCTTGTCAGGCATGATAAGGATGATAATAGCATGATAGGCAAATCTTACAAATATAAAATATGTGTTAAAAAGGAGATTGCTAGTATTTATAATCACCTTTCCATTTCAACTATAGTGATACTATACCAAAACTTAGAGTAAAACAGTTGTGCTGAAATCTAAATTCGTGTAATTATTATTTTATCCATTTATAATAAATAAAAGTTAATGCATTAATAAGCATATCTATTCACTTAATCACTCAATATATATTTAAGTTTTTGGTAGGTACAGCTTTATGAATTTCCTTTTAACTTATATATATTAATCAATCTTTAAAAATTCTTTTACCTCACCATTCACTGAAAATTCTTTTTAGAACATAAGTATTTCATATATGCACACTTCAATGTGATTAAATATAGTCAAAAAGGAATAGGGATAAGAATAGATTTTGTTCTGTACATCACAATTTCGCAAAGATATTTAAAGTTTACAGGAAACAGTCTATCCAATAAGAATCGGTCATTAAAATAATTGTATTGATTCGCAGATCACAAGTAATCTGTTATGCTAATATCGTTTATAAGGATATTGAGAGAATTAAAGATGAAGAATTTCACATTTGATGCTAAATTAACTGACTAATACTAAGCGTTACTGTAGACTTTTAAAATGACTTGGTCTGCTTGTCTGTTGATAATTTTGAATCAATCCCTTCAGGAACAAAAACTGCATCATTTTAAGAATATCATAAGAAGATTTGATTTGGGTATCATTCCTGATAATATAGTTATATTCACGTTGAAGTTTGCTTTTTCTCCTTCGCTTATTCTGTATCTGGTCAATTTTAAAGATATGATATGCATCGACAATTAAATTATTAGATTTCCATTATATTTAGATAAAATGTCAATATTATGATTTGCTCAAATGCAATGACAATATGTGCACTAGTTTCCTCATTAATTACTTAATAGAATTAAAATTAATGATTATAAATGAAGATGCCAAAAAGATCGTCTTTCTATAATACTGATAGTGCCAAGTTTTACCTTATCTATTTACACGGCTTTCATTATAACAAAACAGCTATTAGTTTTAAAGAATCCCCCAGGAGAAATGTTTTTGACACCAGAACAAATATTTCGATCATCATATTACGAGAGGAAGGAGTTTACATGTACGCTTTCGCTTATTTTTCTATATCTTTTGCTATCAACATTAAAAATAAATCAGATTATACTATTATGCGTTTATTTTTGTCAGCCTTACAAAAGATTTTTCATATGAATCACCCATATTTGAATATTAGACTCATAATAGCATAAGGATATTACTATTTTATACGCATCAATGAAACTTCTCAATAGATTTTGTTATAAACTAAATAAAAATGCTAGATAAATAACAACAGCGTCAGCTTTTATTGTATTTTCGTAAGCAAAACTGATTTTTTATTTGACATTTTATTTAATTTTTGTACATGAATTAATAATAAAATATAAATAAAAATGGTCATATGGAGAAGATTGCTATGCACTCACAATAAATGCAGGTAAAAAAAGATATCTTTGAATTATTTTCTTTGGTTCTAAGGTAAGACTAGAGGTCTCAAAAGACAGATGGTTCTCGAATGAATATAGTAAGGGTAACAGGAGAGGCAAAGAATTATTTAACTATGATAAAGAAGAAGAGGAGTAAGATGATAGTATATTTTATATATGCTATTATTTTACTAGTATTAATTTTCATTGTTATTAAATAATCATAAATTTAAATTTACTTTATTCCTAGGAATCGTGATTATTTAGGTTGTTTTTTATAATAATATTAAAAAAACATAAATCAAAGCCAAATTATGCCAATAATATCTTATTTTTTTAGGATGTGTGATTAGATTATTTTAAAGCTTAGAGTACAGTTTCTAAGCTTATGATAATCTCCAATAGATTTATTACTTAAGCATGAGGCTGAATTAAAAGGATATTATATTGAGTTTTATGACTCCTTTCATTCATAATTTATAATAAGAAAACTTTAAATTTAAAATTAATCTATTAAACTAAATACTAATACTTATTAAACTTATCAAAAATGGAAACATGATTAAAAGCAGTTTCATCTTCTTCTTCTCATCGTCATCTTCATCCTCATCCTAGTCACTCCCCTGTCCCCTCCAAGTGTAGCCTTGCGAAGCTTCAGTCTGCTGACACCCCAGGTCCTACCAGGTAGGACCGCTAAAAAAAAACTTTTAATATATCTTTTTTGAAACTTACATTTTATGTGAGTGCTGTTGGTCCACCTGCGTCTGATTAGTTAGAATACCTTTTAATATATTAAGTTTTTAATTAAATTAATTAATTTCCTATTATAAATCATAAATTACATTATTAAAAATATCAGCATTATTTTTTCATTCCGTTCTATAGGCTATCTTAATTACAAAACAAATATCAGTTTCAAAATTAACAGTTAAGAGTCACAATAAAATTTTAGATCCTCTCTCAGTTCACTTTAAAAAATCAAATTTTAAGGATTTTAACTAGTCGAAATAATCAGCATATTTCCTACCTGCTTCTTTTCAATAAGAACTTTTAGAGATTGCTCAAAACTATTTGATTCACTATATAAAGGAGTTTATTTAAACACGACTGAGGGATTGTTGTAGACACATCTAGAAATACTAATTCAAATTTTATATACTTGGTAGCTTCAAATCTTTTTTATTTTATATAACCCATTTTAATTATATCAGTCTTCCTTCAACACAAACTTCAGTTCTATATAAATTAGAAATCTCTAAATTTTAATTTTAAAATAACATCTATTTATAGGAATAAAAGCCTTCGCCACTTTCCTTTATTTTACATACAAATTTTTAAAGATTGAGAAATTTTAATATACCTGACATATTTTTATTAATTGATTCAATATTTTAAGAATAAATAAATTTGGTTACTTCTTTTAATAAATTTTCATTTTTGTTATTAAAAGTGTAAATCTTAAACAAATAAAAAAGTTCCTAAAGTTAATGAAAAATTCATTCAAGATAGCAAAAGATTATTACCTATGTGAATTAAATTAAAAAATACTCAGATATTTTATTAATACTTATCAATTAAGTAGGAATTATGAAATAAATCATTACAGTGCCAATATTTATTGCATTTGTAAATAATATTATTATTTAAAAAATCATGCATAAGCAATTTATTTAATACATATATTCAATATAATTAATATTTATTTAAAGCCTATTATAAATTTAATAATCTTAAAATTAATTATAATTTATGCAACAAAAAAATATCAAATTATTTAAAAAAAACTTGTCCAACCCCCCCCCTGATATTATTCATTCTTTCGAAAATATCTAGATTTCGTTAATCTGGAGCAAAATTGGTTTAAATAAAGTTGTATGACTTATCAGGTTTTGCTGAATCCTTTTCTATGCATTATTTATAACTGATTTTGCGGTGTGATAGTGTAAAATTTTAGACAATTTACTTTTAACAGCTTCTATGAATATATCGTTGCAGTTAGCTGTATATTTCCTCTATTCATTGTAAAATACTCCTTTAATAATAAATTTACCCATTCTCTTCCATCTACTTTTCTGTATCAGTTCTTAGCGTGGATTCATTATCATTTCTCTCATGAAGTTTACTATGCATAAAATAAGCAGTTTGTTTTTTGCTCTATATAAAAGGCACGTTAATTATTTCTTTTTCTGGTAAAGTGGGGTAAGGCTTGTAATATATATTTATCTCTATGACAGGTCCATGATTATCTCTTCATATAATTAATAAAAAAAATTTTCATTTTCTCCATCAACTGCAATATTTTTAGATCACTCAAATCTCCTTCCAATATACTTGGTTAAGTTAATAGCTTGTATGTTATTTTATTTACATTTTTTTACTATAGTCATTACTATTTCGAATGATATTTTTAAGATCATATTTAATCAAACCCAAATAATATCCCCATTTTTCTAAAACTTTTTATCCTATTTTTTCTAATTTTAATTGACATTTCATTTTATTATTCTTACTATTATTGCTCCTTGTGAAAATATATCTGCTGTATTTGCAAGTGTTTTTGCCTGATTTTTCCATTAATCGTGATCATTTTGTTCTTTTTATGAAATAGTGATAGAAGCGCCCTAATTGAAGGTTCTATAACAAATTTCTTATCACAAAAAAGTTCAATAGTTTCATTAGTGGCTTTTATAGACTCTGGTTTTTGTCTCATTCTCATTTTTATAATTTTTGGAATTAATGCTATTTCCCTAATAAAGATTAAATACAATGGTAATTCTTAACCATGACATCAAATATTCAGATAAACGCAATTTATTTGTAATCAGAAGTTTTTACTCAAATCTTTTTATTAATTCTTTCATTGAAAGTGTTTTTCATCGTCTTAAACCATTAGAGAAATTACTATATTTAATTAACTAAATTATAATATTATCAAAGTATATTACTTGATTAATTTGTAACAGCACTATTTGAAATCTATATTATTTTATATAGTTTTACATATTTTTATAGCCAAACATATATTGTTTATGACAATAATATGTAATAAGTAATCATTAGTATTATTATTATAATTAATAGAATTAGAAGTTGTTTTAAATTATTTATAAAAAACAGCCAAATTATTATCAATTATTAGTTTGATAGTGTTGCTGTAGAAAATTAGCATTAATTTATTATAAATCATAAAAAATAATTATAGCTAGTATGGGTATCTTTGAAGAAAATGAAAAGCAAGAGATTTTTAGAAATTAAATTTTTTCTATAATGGTAAAAACTTGCAAGTTCAGGATATATTTTTAAATTATTTATTTTAAGGAAATTTTAAAGCAAAGTGATTGCTTCTAAAACAATTTGCGGAAAGAAAAGATTTATAACCAATTTGTGGTTTGAGTGAGCAGCTGGAAATGGAAAGAGTAAGTTACTCTATAAAATATAGCCTCTTTTTAATATTACTACAATATAATTCAGGAGGCTTACTAATTTAATTGCTCTTTGGAGGTTATTTTTAAAGTTGCATTTACAGTGATTTTTATTTAAAATAAAAGTCAGCTTTGAAACTTTTACTATAATAGTTTATCAAAAATAAAATAGTAACTGACCAATACCTGTATTTCTAAAATTTAATGGATATCAATATGAACTTTATGAATCAACACAGTATTCAATTAAGCACATCAGATAAAATTAAAGCAACAATTTTATCAATAAAACTTCTTGTAATAAATTAATCAACCTAACTAGCCAGGAATCTAATGCCATGACATAAGGATTTTCAAATAAGTTCATCTTAGAGAGATATAATAACTTGCCTAAAATATTACAGTATTTCTTTTTGTTTCTAAATTTAATGTGCTGTTTTTGCCTGCATATGCTCATCTTACATTGATATTTCTCAGGGACTCAATTATGATGATCTATCTGTTGAAAAAGTTTTCGCTTAAGACAAAGTAAGATAACCCATAAATAAAGATATTCATAAACTCCTATTCAGATTATCAGGGATTGAAAGATAGAAACATATTACTATTGCGTGGCTTGGACTTTTATGCCAAAAACATGTTGAAGTTAAAATAAAGCATGCCAATAGCGTCATAAATATTAAAGACTATAAGAATGAGGTCAATTTAAAAGTGCTTATCAGATATGTATCTTTAAAAATTAATTGACTATTCCTTCTTCTAAAGTAAGATTAAATTTGGTAAATTTATTTTTATATATTAAAGGGAACGATCTCCATACTTAAGGTAGGAGACAAATTTACAATAAAGCGATAGAAAAGAGATGCTCATAAAATATCACATTGTTCTACAACTTTAAAGCCTAACTGATAACTATGGCTAAACTAACCCTGACCATTGAGAAATTTATACTTCACATTTCTCAAGTGAAAAGTGTGCTCTGGAGATGTTCAAATGGAATGAGAAAAAAATGAGTGAATGTTATAAAATTTTAAGTCATGTTAAATGTTAGAGAGTCTCAGACCTTAGCTTTATATAGCCTCATAATATTAACATGCTGTAGAAAATTTTCCTACCCAATTATAAATTTGCATTCTTTATTCATTTACATACGATTTATCTTTGACTAGAATTGGTAACATTAAAATTCAAAGAGGTCATCTCTCATTTTTACTATCTCTTAATTTAAGGAAAAGTACTCTTCAATGCAACAAACTCTGACAAATACGAGACACCTTAACAGAAAATCTAATGTTACACAACTATGCTATGATAATTTCTTAGATTGGCCCAAATAATTTTAACACCACTTCTTTAGTTCTAAACATAAAAGTTCAAAGAAAACGCCAGGGTGTTTCCTATATGTATCTGAACTACTCTTCATTTACGATCATTCAATCCCTTTTAATAACTGATCTCCACATGGCAATAATAGTGCTTTACTTCGAACCTTCTTTTTTTTTATTAAAATATCTTTTTTAATTTCAAGGTCCAATCATGACTTTTATAAAATTTAATAATGTTTGAATATCACTTAATCAATATAGATTACTTTCTTCTTAAGTCTATTTCAATTTTTAATTATTCAATTTTAGATTTGCTGATATCATTTCTACTCTAAGAATTAAAAAATTGACTAATTATAACATATTTAATTTGTTTTTCTCTATAGAGATAGGCAATCTATGATAGATAATTTCAAAGTTTTGGAACTTACTATGAAATAGATTAGTTCTATCTTGTAATACCCTCTCCATTAATAAAGTATTTCATCAGACAAAAGAAATTAATTTTATTCACGTTCAATATAATTCCTGATTGGATTCTTTGCATCTTAGAGCTAAAAAGCAAATTTTTGTAGAGAAATACTCTTAAAAAATTAGAAACTAAGAGATATCAGAATAAGTACATATCCATTTTTATAATTAAAAGTATTCAAGCAACCATTTCTCAACAGTGGAATATATTTAAGAATATCTGTGTGATCTTTTATAGCCTGAGTAATTGGCAATCATCTAAAATGACTATATATATTTATAAATAATTAATCAAACTAAAATTAATTACATTGATTGAATCAAAAGAGGGTTTAGTCTGCATTGAAATATGTATTTCCACTAAGAAATGCCAGAATATCTTAGATTGTAGATCTGTTGTATTAGAGCTGCACTCAAAACCCCAAAACCCTTT
>ARYC01021198.1:0-30350 GCA_000711775.1 Oxytricha trifallax
AATGTAATTAGTGCCAGTTGTAATAATATACTTTAAACTTATTTATTTCTATTTCTAATATTTCTAATATTTCCTATTCTTATCTATTTTAACAATAATATTGGGACTTTTCCGATCTTCCTGCAGATTGATATGCAAATTAGAGTTCAAAATGTCATGAAATTCAATTTAAAAGTAAATCCCGATCTAAGAACATCATTTAAGTAAATCAGGCAAGTTTCAGGGTACTCATCAAAATACTTCTGAAAAATTATAGGTTAAACATGCCATTAAAATCTTCGATTGTTTTTCATTCAATTATGTAAAACTGAATGATAAACCTACTCTTGCATTTTGTGATTTATTTCACGAAAGTTGTGAATAATTCAACATATAATCAGCACATATTTCATATTATAATATGCTAACTCGAGATTTCGACCTACTTGATAAGTTTGGAGTATAGGCCCAACCAATTCTGGTACCCCGGAGTTCGAAACCGTGAAGGCACTCAGTTTTTACGAGATAAGTCCAGAATCTGAGAACCTCATCAATATGTCAGGTAAGGTATAGGGGGACCACGCCAATAAAAAAGTCGACCGTTTCATCTCAAGTCATATTAAAACTGAATTATCCAATTATCATTGAACAGGAGAAATAGTTGAACAATTAAAATGCAAAGAGCTGGGACACACCGCATGATTCCCGTAAATGCTCCATTTGTCAGGAAAGTAGAAGAAAAAATTACAGAAAAACTCTGAGAGAGTACAATCATAAGTTTTCCCATATAGCCTTAGTTAGGGGTCAGTTCCGACATAGAACTGAACGGGGTTTACATGATATAGCACACCTAAGAAAAGAAAAAATACTCAGTAAGATAAGAAGAAACACGAGGTAATAGGAAAGTTTGCGCTCACGACGGCATGGGGGCCGATGTGTAAATCAACATCCATGCTGAAAAACCGGTTTGAGACATAGTTCTGAAATACTGAATATGTTTAAATTATTTAACTAGATTGATTTAGTATCTCCAGAATTAATTTCAATGCTAAAACTAACTAATTAACTAACTAACTAACTTACTAAATAACTAACTATCTATATACAAACTCGTATAAGACATTTTAAATTGAGTAATCATTATGATTTAACTTTAAACTTATTAGAAAATAAATAAAACATCATAATCTTAATTTGGATAACAACTACAGCTGTAGGTGAAGAATCAACCCAAGTTGTATAAAAAAAATTAGTGGCACTTCGTTATATTGTTCTTTCGTGGGAAGATTTATATGTTTATTCTGTCAGAGTGCGATATTCTAATTGAAGTTGTAGATGAGGCGTGGTTTCTCAGAGTGGCCTTGCACTGCTTCAAAATTTTGCTTGATGTCATTGCTCAATATCTGCAATATAACCCTTCGTCCCAATCGAATGGCTTATATAACAGTTTTTTTTAAAGGTATTTATCCCAACTTGAGTAATGAACTCCATTTTGTGAGTTTGATCCACTTACCCTGATCTACCTCTTATATGAAAGTTTTAATTTAAAATTGTCTAGCTAGTTCCTTCTAATGATTTCCTATTCATAAAACGATGACTCATCTTTCCTGAATTAATTCGATAGGCATTCCGAAATTCTCTAAAAATTTATGGTCTTGTACAGTAAGTCTTGCCTAAATCTTCATGGAGGATTCCTCTATAAAAATTTATATATTCTGCCATTAGCTTTGAGGGAGACGTCAGAAATTTGCACCCGCATTCTCAAGTTCTTGAAGTCCCCCTCATACAGCACTGGGTTCGTATACTTAATAGGTTAGATTCTTCACTTTTATTTGACAGTTATCAGTACTTGGTCTATTTAAATTTTAAGAGTGAAAATTTTGAAGTCTTTAATTATTCTCATTTTAACGTCAACATTCATTCTGTTTTTAATCGACTTTTCATGTGTTTAGTTGTTTAAGCATTTTTTATGGTGTTTTTCTCAGTCGTTGCTCCAGCTGAACTCCTTCAAAAAATAAATGCATGCTCTCTTAGATTTGTACATATTCTTTTTGTTTTCTCTTATTCTATATTTTGTGATAATGGATGAAATTTGAGTTCATAAAGTTGCCTTGAGAATTGCTTTTTCTTCATTAAGTAAACTTCACTAGCTCTGTTGCATCAAACATCCCCAGAATTTATTTTATTGCCCATTTTATTACAAGCTTTTTATAATTACTCCTTTACAATTTATTAAAATTTATTATTTTATATTTTTTGAGAATTATTGAATTCTTTAAATAAAATTTACATAATATTCATAGAAGATTTTGCAGCAATTTATTTATAAATTACTATGACAATTTCTTGTAATTTCATCATCTATGTTTATTGTAGTATTTAGTGAAATTTGTTAGCAAATATAGCTTAATTGCATTTATTATTTCTATTTTAGTATAATTATAAATTCTGATTGATAATGTAATCTCAATTAAGTAAATTAATCATTATAAATCAATTTTCTTAAGTAATTTTAAACAATGATTGATTTTATATTAATTGCAATTTTGAAATTATAAACTTAAAGTATATTTAAACTTTTAAATTTGGCTGTTGACGTTTGGGCGTCCCAGCTACGATCAGGACGTCCCAAGGTCCCAGATGCAGGACGTCCAAGGTTCTATCTATCAGGATATCCCAGCCTCGTCAGGACATCCCATCTCATAAATACATAGAATTATAAAATCCAAAAATTCCCAAACTACATGATAAGATTTTATAAATGTTTTTTTGATGAGGGAGGGGGTATTGTTTGGTACTGGATTCACTTTAGTTGGTAAGTATTATTTTTATACTAGTTATCTAAATATTAAAGTTTAATACGGTCTATTCTATAATCTACTTAAAATAATCTCATGATTATATATATGGTAAAGCATTTTTTTATAAAAATAAGCTTGATCGATATTTTTTTATTTTATTCATTTTCTCTTTTGTTATCATAATTAATGATTGAATCATTTAGAAATATGGCATTTATGCTCAACATTTTTAAAAATTTTCAATGTACATTATTTTCAAATTCATTTTCAAACAATACTTTCATTTCTTTTAAATTGAGTTTTTAATTAAAATATTTTTATCCAAAGACAAAAAAAAGTAAATTAAGTAAAATTTTTTAAAAAAAGTATTCTTAAAATGAATGGTTTTAAGAATATTTGGTAATTACAATCATATAATCTCTTAATTCTAAAAGTGTTTTAAATGGATTTAAATCTCGAAATTTAGAATTTGAATTTCTATAAATTCTTAGACACCTATTAATTATGAGTATCTTTATCTGAGGTCAACCTCTAACAAAATGAAGACAGTTTTGATAAAACTGTAAAAAATTTCAGACATGGATTTCTATATTTTTACCAATCCAATTCCATTATATTAGCACTAAATATGTCTCGATTTTATTAGTACTGTTGCTAAATCCTATTAACTTTAATTGTTACATCAATGTAATAGTAATAAAACTTAATTAGATCCAGGTTATTATATAATGAAGTTTTAATGGAAAAGTTTAATTTTAGTTAAATGCCTAATTGGTACCATTTTTATAAGTGCTTTGATTTGTAGGAATTTTTTTGGGGGTTGAGGTTATTAACTAAATGCGAGACAAAACAGCAAGCTTTTGGGGTATATTTATGATAAAGAGTATATTGATTTAGTGTTTAAACTGCGATATGGATGTGATATATACAGTGAATAAATCAAACCAGTACTGAACTAATAAGTCTATTGCTCTACTTTTAAAGCGAAGTACATCAACTATTCGCTCTCACTGCCTTATAGCTGTATAATTAAAGCAATAATAGCTGAATTCTAAGCCTTATAGGAAGTCGAAGTTTCAATAGAAGAATATTGATTATCTTATTAATGAAAAAACCTTAAAGTATTGGGCTCACTTCTCTCACGACCAACGAGCTACTATGTTTCACCTTCAGTTACCTGAGTTGAAGATCTCTGCATAGTCTGTCGCAAACATTTATAAACAAAATGGTATCTCTTACAAAGGTGTAAATCGTATCAAGAGAGTGATTGATTTCACTCTGCCATTTTACAACAATAACTTAAATTATATTTATAATTAAATGCAGAGAGCCTATTAGGATAATATTAAGTTTATTCATGCTTACGAGGCTGTGTTTACCTTCAAAATTTTCATCTAGAAGTCTTGGTATAAGAGGCATAGTAATATAGAAGTATATTACTAGAAAGTCAAGTATAAAAATGGTAATTCTTGGAGGATGCTGTTTAGAAACTTATGTTATTCTTCCTCGCTCTATTAAGACATAGCAGTATATAAAGTTCTTAGAACAGCTGAGAGAGAAGTACCCTGAATAAGAGATTATACTGTTTGTTGATATTCTTTCTGTTCATAAGACAAAATAAACAAGGAGGAGTTATGAACAACTTAGAATAACGCCAGTATTCAACGTACCTTAAACTCCATAGCTTAATGGAATTGAGTTCTACTGGGGTATATTAAAAGGCCATTACAAGAAACTGCTGCACTACCACTTGATGCATGACCTCCCTATCGATGCAGTAGACTCTATTAAAAGCTCAGCGAAGAGAGTAGATAATAAATTGGATTAAAAGTGTGCTAAAGAAGGGAGAGTGAATGTATATAAATAAGTTTTGTAGTTAAGTTAATGAATATATAAGTCACATTTAAAATTCTTTAGAGGGAGCTGGCTTCTCTTTCTTTTCTTCTACTTCTTGCTTCCCTCCTCCTAAGTTTCTTCTCTTGCTGCCAGCTCCAGCATCTATGTTCATTGACTCTGGTGGCTGAATATTAGAGTAAAGTCTCTTGCTAACTTCATACTTTGTCTGCGACTTTCGCTCTCTGTGAAGCTTGCTCTATTCCTTCATTAAGAACATTCCAGTACCAGATTTTTCTAAAGAGTTTAGCTACAAATCTTACTTGAAATATAAGGTTGCTTCTGCAGCTCTGATAGCCAGCTCTCACTTATCATGATCCTTGTTTGTCTTTATCTTCTGAAGAGATGCTTTACCTTTTCTTATGAGAATCTTGAATAATTTCTTTCAAGTAATCACCTTTAATTGTTGCAAGTATGCCAAAGAAATAGTTTCTTTCAGGTAGTTTATTTGACAACTGTTTCTTAGTAGGCAGGTACTGCGAAACCTCTGGGTCATTCATAGCATCATCATATAAGTTAGTCACTGAGATTTCTGGATAGTTTGGAATCTCTGCAAACTTCACTTCTTTAGTTTTCAATCATAATTTATAATACGAAAACTTTAATTTATTAATTATTTAATTAACTTTAATATTAATGCTTATAAGTCTAATCAAAAATGGAAATCTCTCTAAAAACATCTTTTCTTCTTCTTTGTCATCATCATCTTCGTCATCGTAAATATCAAGTCCTTAGTCCTTTCTTCCTGTCGTCTTAAGCAACACCTGTCTTATGACAACTGTGTTCTTACCAGGTAGGACCACTAAAAAATAAAGATTAAAGATATACTTATTGTAACTTACATTTTAAGTGAGTGCTCTAACTCCACCTGCGTCTAATCTATAAGAATACTTTTTAATATATTAAGTTTTTTATTAAATTAATTATTTCTTATTATAAATCATAAATGCTTTCTTCTCTTCGCAGAGTATGGCTCTAAGAAATGAAATTTTAGTACCTTCCATCGTTGGCAGGAACAAACCAACTACATAATCAAGATTAGTTACTATGAGTTTATTACCTTGCTGCACCAGGTAGCGATGCAAATCCTCCTTGCTTCTAAATCTTTGAATCAATTCTTGTGCTTGCACTCTTTTCATTGCATCATTCATTGACTCCATCTTATTTACAGATCTAAGAAATGATATTCAAATTTAAGTTTATTGATTTCAATTATATACCTCGGTAAATCTTACTATTAAATATGGGCATCCGATAGGAGGTCAACCTCTAAGAAGTAAATGGAGAAGGTTTTGAGAACTGTTTCAAACATGAGAGATTGATATCAATTTCTACTGTTATAGTTTCATACTTTTAATTTAAATTGGTACGTACTTATTTAGGAGCAGCTCCTAAATGCTAGTACTTAATAAGGAGCATCCTAATTTTAATCATAAAATCACAATATACCTCCTAAAGCAGTGCGT
This sequence comes from Oxytricha trifallax, assembly GCA_000711775.1. Taxonomy (NCBI): domain Eukaryota; phylum Ciliophora; class Spirotrichea; order Sporadotrichida; family Oxytrichidae; genus Oxytricha; species Oxytricha trifallax. Next base: position 6,140 of record ARYC01021198.1, read on the forward strand.
ACTTAATTAGGTGCACCTCCTAAATCGGTACATGCTGTAATAAACTTATTATTGATAGTATAAATGGTTACTTTCTCACCCATATTTAGAGCTTGTTCGTATCTTAGTGTTCATTTTTTTCGCCAATACTCTAAAAACCTCCCTTGAAACTTATAGGTTGCAAAACTCTCTTATGTGCTCTGAGTTATAAAGGCAGTTTTATAATTTTAAATTCAAATTTAAATATGAGCGCTAACATTATAAGTAAAACAACAGCAATTCCATCAAACTAAATGAGACTTACCTTTGGCAGCAATCAAAACCCCAAAATCCTTTCAGTAGTTTGATTGAGTTTTTTATTGATAAAAGTAGACTATTAGTGCATACTTTATTTGGGTTTTAATCGGGTTTATGTAGGGTTTAATGTTTAAATATTAGCATTTTAAGTGAGTATAACAAGCGACTTTTTAAAATATTTCACACAAACATAAGCTTAGAGTCATGTGGTAGTTCTCTGAATTTTATCTTTCTAAGTTGATGTTTGATTGTTTCTATTGTTTGTTAATTCTCTTAGCTTGGCTTGATAATAGTTGAGTATGCAAGTTCTCTGAGACCTCCATTTATTTTATTTTTATCGAGATATTGTTTGATTCTCTGCTTAGAATCTCTCTCACCTCTGCAGCTAAAGTAATCGTTTCTTGGCATGTCGCTCTCTATTATTATTATTACTGCTAGAGCCCAGATATCCCATTAAGTGTCTCCATCTCTCCCTCTGGGAAATATCCAAGAGTGCCGTATACATTTCCTAAGGCAGTGGCTTGCACTCTTTGAGCTCTGTTGAAGTCTATAATATAAACTCTAAGAGGCTGAAAGTTCAACATAATATTCTCTGGCTTTAAGTCTCTTTGAACATAACCTAGCTTGTGAAGCTCTTCAATCCCTTCAACTATCTGCTATACTATCTAGCAAATTTATCTCTGACATCTATTGTCAGATAAGAATTCTCTTGTAAGTCATTTCTAGTAAAGGAAGCCTGAAGGCTACATGATCTTTACCAAGTAAAATAGCATCAAGCTAGATGATATGCCTGCACTCATTTTACTTTGCCTTTTAAAGAGCATAATACTCATTAGCAAATTCCATTTGGAACTTGTCATCAGCAAGGAAGTAATTGAAAGGATATATCTTGTAAGCATATTAGTCATCTGTAATGACTCTCTTCTCTATTTTTTCTTCAAGAGTGAGGTAGTTTCTAGACAAGAATCTAAGTCATTAATTTTTAATATGGGAATCTTTATTGCCTATTTTTTAACCATGATTTTATTGATCTCAAAGACTGGAAAGTTCTTGACTGCTTTCTTCATTTTTAATTACTTCTAGACTTAAACTCTAAGAGACTCTACTGGATTTCAAGATTTTAGAGGAATCTATTCCCTGAAGGTTCATGAATAAAGACAAAACTTTGATTGTGCTTTTATTTAAGTGCACTTTGAGGTCTCTAGTATGAGAATATGGCTTCTCACAGAACTCACAGACATACTTCCCATCTTTCTTTTAATGCTTGAGATATAACCTTGGCATATCGTTGTGTATATCTCTCAAGTGTCTCTTATAAGTTGACTTGTAAGGGAAAACTTTATTGCATTCTTTGCATTAATAGTCAACTTTGGCTGGTATTTATTAATGCTCTATGGCGGGTTGTTTAACCTCCTCCTCAATTTGCACAGCTTCTTTGATAACCTCCTACTTAACTTATATTTAAATCTCAAAGCTAGACTGGTCAAAGTTGTCATAAGTAGGCTCCCACTGAGTATAAGCGTCTCTGGTCTCTACTTTTCTTGTTTGCTGGAATGATAACTTTTATTGACTTGATCCAAGTAATGCCGCTCTTCTCAAATGGTTAGTGCTCATTTCAGTTTACTTATATATTTTAATATAATAATGATAAAATCTACCGAGATAAACTATTATAGTAGAGTATAAGACACTCTGGTAGTTTCTTTGCTGAGAAATAAGAAATATAAATAACTATAAAAGACTGTAAGTTGACATATTTAATGGGAATTTTATTTATTTTAGTAAATTAAAATACTCCTAATGAAGTTTTGTTTCTCTAGGAGGTCCTTCATATCAAGTTTGAACTTAATTTTTAGGTAAAGTTGTTAAACATTTTTTAATTTAATATGCTCCTAATTAAGTTTTAACCTTAAAATTTAACTCCTAATAAAGTTTGAACTTAATTTGGAGGACCTCCTAAAATAATTAAACATTATTAGGAGCAATTTAATGGAGATAGATTGATAAAAATGGAAATCAATCTGTGAAACTTGGAGTAGGTTTTCAATGCTTCTCCTCATATCTTTTGAAGGTTGACCTCCACTAGGTCCTCCCTATTTAGTAGTAAGATTTTAATAATCTTAGAATGGATATCCATAATTTTAAATTTCATTCACATTTCTAGAAAGAGGAAGCAAGATGGAGTCTATGAATGATGCAATGAAGAGAATTTAATCTCAAGATTTAATAGGAAAATTTCGAAGTAAAGAGGACCTTTATAGATATTTGGTATAGCAAGGTAAGTTCTTAAGTAAGATTAATAAATCCATTATAGTTGGATTGTTCTTGCCAACTTAGGAGGGAACTAAAATCTCATTCTTAAAAGCCTTACTGAGTGAAGACAAAAAAGCTTTTAAGTCTAATGAAATTAGGATGATAGAGATACCTAACTACCCTGAAATATCAGTGACAAACCTATATGATGATGCTATGAGTGATCCGGACGTAGCTCTCTACCTTCAATCAAAGCTACAGCTCTCTAATAAGTTGCCAGAGAGAAACTTCTTCTTTGGTGTTCTTGCAACTCTGAAACCTGAGTACTTAAATGAAGTTATTTAAGAAGCTCATAAGAAACGATACAGCATCTCTCCTGAAGAAAAAGAGAAGCAAGGTATTAAAATAAGGGATGCCTCTCAAAGATCTGGAAATTTTTAAAATTCCAGATCTGTGAAAAGTCACAAAAAAATTCCTGGAATTCTAGGAATATTTCTGGAATTATTTTTTAATATAGTTTTTTAAAAATATCATCCTAATTACAATATTTTAAAAAAATAGAAATCGAAGTTATATTATATCAAAATCGAATTTTTCAAAATATTGTTTATTTAATAATAAATAATACATTTTTTAAAACATATGCTTATAATTCAAAACACATAATTCATATAAAATTATTTCAGTTTTATCAGAGAAGGATATTTACTTAACTTAAATTACTCTTTCAAAAATTTAATATGAATAATTTATAACAAAACCTTTAATTATTCACTTTGTTTCCAAATAACATGATTATACTAAATATAAAAATTTATAATTTTTTTCAATAGAATAATAATTATCTTTGATTTTTCTGATGAATGAAATTGAATTATGATGTGAAGTTGATATAGCTTAATACGTTAAGTTATAAAACAAAGTATATTAAGTGAATTATGCGCTTGTTAAAAGAACTCATGGATAAAATTCATACGTGAATATTAAGGTTATAGCTTGATTAATCTCAGCCAATATAAATATTTTTAATTTTTTAATACAATATATAAACTAACTTTCGTGTAAATAGTCCACACAATATTCAGTGCCAACTCTTGTGTTATACGTCATTCCTACAGATACTTTTAACTATTGCAATAAAGATTCGATTGCATTCGAATACTTTGTTAAAAAATAAATATACTATATATATATTTGTGGGTTTATAGTCACCTGTAGTAAACATAATTACATAATATTTAATTAAAAACTATGAAAAATAAGTTTACTCCAATATATAAAATCAAGTATTTAAAAGTTGTTTAATTAAAAATATATGTGAATAAATGAATGAACGTGCTTAGAGTGGAATAGTTATAGATTCAACCATTCGATCTTATCGTAAATCTTATACCCGTCGTGCTTAACAGTGGCATTAATCATTTAAAAAATTACTACAATACAGTACAATTAAATTTTAATAATCAATTAATTTATATAAAATTAAGTTTAAACATAAAGTAGTAAATTTTAAGTGTTTTAAAATCTCTAATAATTTCAATAAAAAATAACAAAAAGCCTAAATATTATAAAATTCATAAAGATATTATAGCATTTGCTTCACATGCATTAGAAATATATGCTTCTATGATTTAACTCGACCTATTCGGTACAATATAAACTTTAGTTTTTGTTCTATCATTTTCTTCTACCATACCGAAGACCCATATTTAGCGTTAATATATACTAATAATTTAAATATTTTAGATTAAATTTTGTAATACTAAATGGGTCGTCTTGATTTTTAGCAATGTGGGAACATAATGTCTCATCACATTGTATTTCAAATAATTAATATCAAAAAATAAATAACTTTTTATTTATCCGCAAAGACTATAACTTTCTTAGTGGATTTGCATTTGTAGATTAACTCTACGAAAAATGAGATAAATATATATTCGATAACTTTATTTAGTTTATTGAGAAAAAAAATTATAAATAATTATACGCCAGATAGATTAAAGCAACTTCAACGCCGTATTACGACACATTCGGTAATTATAGTCTTATAACAACAATTTAAAAGTAAAATATTTACATTTTTATGTAATATTGTTTATTAATTTTATACAACTTGTCTATAAGATTTTAAGAGTTTATACCATGTATATATATCCGGAAAATGAATCTTGCTAGAATTAAATCAATATACTTGATAAATTTAAAATCCTATTCTTATAAACAAAGTATTTACTTATTATAATTAGTAAGGTCATTGTTGATGGGCAATACACGGATAGGAAACATTAAATATTCCATTTCTTCAAACATTGTTAGACCCAAATAATTTTTAATGTAAAACAAATTTTTAATTCTTATTAAATATATTAAAATGAATTAAAAAAATTAACTCATGTTATTTTTAATATAATTCATTTTAGTTTAATTAAAAATAAATAGTACATTTTATGTGTTCATAATATATAAATTTAATTGTTTGCTTGTACATTTGATGACAACACCGTGAGTATAGCTTTTATCTGTGTACATCTTGATTCTGTTTCAACACTTCTCACTAGCTAATCATAAATAATTATTGTATGTTATTTTAAGTATTAGCATGCGGTATTGAAAGGAACTAAGTTTATTTAAATTAAGAAATTAAGTTTCGTTATGTATGTTTATTGCGTCTAAGATATTTGATAAGCCTTATTCCATTTTACGTTAAATTAATTACTGAATTATATTATAATCTATTTTAACTGCTAAATATTTCTTACCAATATAAATATATTAAGAAGTTTAAAAATCGAATAATTAAATTTTTTAAATATTTTAATAAATATTATATTTATGTTTTTTTTTTCTTTCTACAGCGAATCTTTATAAAATTAAATGTATTTCACATAAATTAAAATATTCTTAAAAAAGATTTTTTATAAAAAAAATTAAATATTTGTTTATAAAATTCTTATTGTTCAAGTAAGTGTAAAATTCCAGATATAGATCTGGAATTCTAGATCTATGAATTGATTCCAGATTCAATATGGAATTCCAGCACGATTCAGGAATATCTGAATATGGAATATTTTCACAGATCTGGAATTTTAAAAAATTCCAGATCTTTGAGGGCCATCCAAAATAAGTGATACCTGGCTTTAGGAACTTCAAAAGCATCCTTTCATCTCAAGTAAGCTTAGTCTTCTAACTTTATAGAAAAACCTGGTACTGCTATATACTTGATGAAAGAGCGCAGCAAATTAAACAGAGAGAGAAAGTCTCAAGCAAAGCATGAATTGAGTAAGAGACTCTTCAAAGATTTCTAAAAGCCAGACGAGATGAACATAGATGCAGGGGCTGGCACTAAGAGAAGAAACATGGGCCCAAGCAAGCCTTAAGAGGAAGAAAAGAAAGAGAAGCCAAATCCCTTTACGGGCAAATTTAATATTTGAACTTATTCATTCGTTTAAATCTAATACTTATTTATAAACACAAAATCTCCCTTCTTGCGCACACTTTATCTTTCTCATCACTGACTCATTTAGCAGCACTCTTGATATAATCGTCTGTATGTATCTTTAAATCATGCATCAGATGGTAGAATAGCAATTTCTTATAATGACCTTTAAATAACCACCAATATAATTCAATTCCTTTGAACTAAGGGCTGTAAGAAATATTAGATACAGGTGTTATATTTAGCCTTTCATATTCCTTCCTTGAGTCTTTAGTTTTATGAACTGACAAGTTATCAACGAATAGAATAATCTCTTAGTCAGCGTACTTATCTCTGAGTTATTGCAAGAACTTAATATATTATTCAGTCTTTATAGAACGAGGGTGAATAACATAAGTCTCGAGGCCACTATCTTCACTTATTCCACCAAGAATAGCATGAGTTTACACCTTAACCTTTTAGTCATAAACTTCTATATTACTATACCTCTTGTACTAAGACCTTGATATAAAGGTATTGAATGTAAATACTGCTTCATCAGCGTGTATGTACTTTATATTATGCTCTTAAGACCTCTGTATTTAATCGAAAATATAATTTAAATTAGTCTTATAAAATGGAACATTAAAGTCAATCACTCTCTTCATATCTTATACGATTCACTGTCTTGTAAGATATTCCGTTCTTTTTATATATGTTAGCTATCGATTAAGCAGATATGTGAAGCTCAGGAAATTGGCGATGAAACATCACAACCCTCTAGGCTAGAGAGAAATTAGCCCAGTGTTTAAGAGTCTTATCATTAATAAGATATTAAATATGATGCTGCTAAAATTTTAAGGGTCTCTTAGGCTTAGAATTATTATTCTATCTCTTTAAATTCAATGCTAATAGACAGTGAGACCTCAAAGTTGCTGGAGATTTATGGAGTAGCCTTGCTATAGACGTATAATTCAGAACAGGCTTGAGTTATTCACTATTATTCATCACATCCACAACTTAAACATACTCACTGTCATAAACTGACCTCAAACCTCGCATATACTTTCTTAAAATACTAATATTTAAACATTAAATTCCTACATAAACCCTATTAAAACTCTAATAAAGTAAGCACTAATAGTCTCCTTTTATTAATCAAAAACTCAATCAAACTACTGAAAGGGTTTTGGGGTTTTGAATGAATAGTGTGATAGCTGTGAGATGAACTCTCTCAAAGAACTACCAGAGCTATCACTTGAGGTCTCTGTTATTAAAAACTAAATTAATAATTGAAAATAAATGGCAAATAAGTGTGTGGGAGACAGAGAGGAAGAGAAAGGTAATAATGAAATTCCTATACAAACTAAAGAAGTAGAGGTTTACTTTGTGATAAGTGTGAGAGAGACTTCGCTCATAAATCTAGTTGGTATAGGCATATGAAAGAGCATAGAGGATTCAAGCCAACTTTATACTTAAAGCACGATAAAATCGACGGAAAGTGTGATTACTTCGAGTGCCATAAGCAGTATTCTCATACTAGAGATTTAAGGAAGCATCTTTTAAAAGCTCACAAGAAAGATTTAGAGATTGAATAAGATGAATATGAATTGAAGCTACTAAACAAAAGAAAAGCAAGAGAATCTTCGAAACTTGTAGAGCTTGAACAAGATAGTAAATCAGAATATGTGAGGAAATCACGCAACCTACTAGCATCCGAAATCACAAAGATCTTGATTAAAATTCAATATAAAAAGATCCCTGTTCTTGCCTAAATTGACCTAGACACTTCACTTTAAAGCTACCTTATATTAGAAGACTCCTTTGATAAGAAAGTTATCAATGATCATCAGTATGCATAGAAGGTGTATCCCTTCAACTATCTCTTAAGTTATGATAAATACTAGATGGAGTTTATAAATTAGTATCAAGTACTCACTCAAGCAAAGTTCAAAGAGTGTAGCTACTTAATCAAGCTAGATGCTGTTCTCGTTGCCAAGGATCATGTTGCTTTCAGACTCCCACTCTATGAAATGACCCTCAGAGATTTCATTACTGATCAAAGGAATCATAAGTAGCTTGCTTTGATAGCAACTTAAACCTTACAAGGTATAAAGAGCTACATAAGTTAGGCTTTATTCATAGAGATTTGAAGCCAAAAAATATAATGATAAACTTCTCACCAGTAAGAGTAGCAATAATCGATTTCAACAGAGCCTAAAGAGTGGAAGTATCAAGGATTGGAACTGGAATGGGAACGAAAGGGTACTACCCAGAAAGAGAAGACTGGAGAGATGGAGACTTTTAGTGGGATGAGTGGGCTTTAGCAGCAATAATAATAGAATGCGATATGCCTCGCAACGATTATTACTCAACAAGGATGCAAAGCAAAGAATAAGTTAGTTTATAGAGAAAACCAGAGTCTCACAATCAATGAAATAAATGGCAGACTCGGTCATAATAAAACCTAACTCAAGATCAGACATATCAATAGAGTAGATAGAGCTGTGGTTAAGTAAGATAAACTTCAGACCTCTCCCACATGATCCAAAAGTGCATTTTGAGTGATTAAATTAAATACATTTACTATAAATTTCACATTAAAACCTATTAATAACCCCAACCCCTAACAAATTCCCTACAAATCAAAGCACTTATAAACCTCATTAAGGGGTTTTGGGGTTTTGATTACTCCATAACATTTATCCAGATGTAGTAATGATAAATATAAAATATTAAAAATCTCCACCAAGATGAAATTAATCAAAAAGGGACTCTAATCTTCAATAATACCCTTATCAACACAAATAAACTATTAAGGAGTTTTGGGGTATTGATTATTATAATATTCATAAGTTGAGACGTCATGACGTCACCTGGGTCGTCCGGATCGTGGCTGGGACGTCCTGACGATCCTGTGACGTCCTGATGAAGCTGGGACGTCCTGACGTCAAAACCATTAAATTTATTTTAATATTATAAAAATAAAAAACAAAATTAATAATAAAGATAAAACACAATTTTGAAATAAAAAATTACAATATTTTAGTTTCAACTATTTATATTGATATATATATTTTTTACATAGTTTGTTAAAAATAAAAAAATTATTAAAATATTCAAGATAAAAGGTAATTTTTGGAAAAATGAGAATATTACAAAATAATTTATAATTATAAAAATTATTTAAAGAATATTTAATTTTAGCTCTACATCCATGTGATAGTTGTAATTGAAATAAATTATATTTTAATATCGTATTTTATCCACGAAGATTTCTCATTGCTCTATTTTGCAATAATTTTCAATAGATTTGCTTGAATCAAGTCACTTCTCTTAGATCCTCAAGTGGAAATTGAAAGCAATTTCATATAAACTGCAACAACTTTTTATTATGCATATCTGCCAATAAGGAATATTAAATGATAGCATTCTTAAAATGCTTAAAATTGCTTTTTATGCTTGTATCTTTGCGCGTATTAAAGATAAATCGATTCTTATTCGATATTCGAGCCTAGCGAAGTCTTAATAACAATTATTGATATTTTTGGGTATATTAGGAAGTTTGAATTCGATTCTGCATGTTCGCGAAAAAGCTTTCGGCCCAAGACAAATATAGGGAAAGGAAAAAAATGGACAAAATTACTCTTCTGTAACTTTTGATAATGTATATAAACTTAAAGCCTTAAAATGTTATGATCAATCTCTCACTTTTGAGGGAGCTCTTATTTTTTCAATTGTAAATTTAGACATGAAATATTAAATACAAAAAGTATATCCTACAAATCTTTTACTAATTTATAAATAAAAGTATAAATGCAATAAAAAATATGATTACAAATAACAACATAATTATTTTCAAAATATCAAAACCCATTATGAGGTTTATATGCAATATCTTAAAAATAATGTATAATGTAAACTTATTGATAAATGGATTGTGGTTTACATTTTATCACCATCTCCCAATTGCTCAAATATTTTAATTTTTCCTAATTTATTATTAAATTTTGAAATAAAATCTTTAACTTGAAAACCTTAATTGCCTCATAAAACCAATTCTAAAATAAAATTAAACTTATATTAAGACTCGTCATAGTCTTTCTTATATTTATCTTGTTGTGCAGAATTTATAATTGTTAATAGTTTTCCAAATATTCAAAATAAATAAGAATTTTGAAATACTTTCTATTTGTACTCAGAAAACTATATGTTACTACTAATAAGTATCGTTAAAGACAATTTTTTTATTTTATAAAAAATTCTTTTTAATATTCTTATTTCTAAACCCAAAATATTTAATTTACACAATTTACTCTTAGAAAATAATTGAATTATCAAAATTTTATAATAAATATCTTTAAATTACAATTAATCTAGCAAAGATTAACCATAAAATTTTAATTTATTCTAGAATGGTTTTATATGAGCCAATTTAGGCATTCATCAAAAGAATTTTTCTACCAAACTTCATGATAAAATTTTTTATATATTGGGACTTTTGGAGGGGCCAATTATTAACAACACTTAAATATAATTATAAATTAACATAGTTTAGATTGATATTATTACCATTAATGACATAATTGAAATTAATGAATTAGGGGAAATAGAAGACTTTATTTAAAAATACAAGCAAAAATGAGCTACGTTTTTTTTCTAAATTACATTTAAATTATTCGATATAGATCCGTAAATACTTGCCACAAGGTTATAGCACGTACAATAACGCATATTTTAACTTCTTCACTATTAGCCTTTCATTTTGTCGTTAAAAATCGATCATAGCACTTTCTTGAAGTTCCGGCTCTATATTCATTCATTAATGTATTAATTAATTAATTCACTTTTGATAAAAATTAGTTCCATAAAGCAAAGATTTGTATAATTTTCTTGAAGTAAAAATTTGGGGGAGGTAGTTTCCTGCACCAAAGCAGTTTCCCCCCCCCACAGAAATTTCCTGACCCAAATTATTATATTTATTATTTGTCAATAATAATATTAGAAACATGTAGATCCCAAGTTCAATTACCATCCCCATTTATAATCTTTTAAATATGTAATTTTTAAGGTTTATTTTTATTCGTTGTCTTAATAAATAATAAATACAATACTAAACTGGTTGTTTTTAATAATAATTAGTATGCTTTTCATTAAATTGTAATTTTTATAAAGATAGATATATGATTTGATGCTAGATTACAAATAATTAAATCATTATTGATGTTAAAGATTTTCATAGATTTATAAATAGTATATATTTTTATGCATGGGTAGGAAACTTCCGAAGGGGGTAGAAAACTAGCTTTTTGTGACAGTAAACTTCCACCCAAAATTCAATCAAATCCTAATTAATTTCTGGGGTAGTCAATACCACTAACATGAGTAGCCAACATTGCTTCAAAAATTTTGGGATCTTGATTAAATTATAGTAATGAATTATATTTGCTGCACTTTCCAAGAATAACAAGAATTTATAGAATTATTCTGTTCTAGTAAAAATTGTTTTAATAAACCACATAATTAATTTGTTTGAATTTTTTATTTCAAAGTTTGAATGTGTTCAGAATTAAAGGGATGTCCTAAGCATAATATGTTGGGTAGTGCATGGCAAGTACACCAATCAATTATCTTTTAGATAAAGTGATTAAATGGAATGACAGGCTTAGACAAGTGTCCTAGGAACCAAACTAAGCAAAAACATTTTTTTCGCAGCTCTTAAAGCCATTTTATCAGGCTTCTTTCACATGTCATTCTTTAATTTGTGCTAAAGTTGATGTTTTTTAGGAAGATGATACTACATATAGTGGCTATGAAAAGTCTCTCTAAAATAAATTCTAATTCCTCATTTATACAAAATTCCCTTGGCATATCCTAATTGTATTATTAGACTTTCAAATGATACATTTACAACTTTCTATTAAACAATCTAAGAATTCTTGAATGGCCACATTGCTGATCCTCGTTAATAACTCTAACAATGCAGTTCTAATCTTTTCTCTATCGACTTGTTTAGTATCTAATTGTGCAACTGCAAAGCTTAAGTATAACTCTGAGTTATATTTAGCCATTAAACAGTATAGGATTTGTAATTATTACTAAACTTTGTAGTATTAGATTTTAATAGGCGATAGGGAATCTATACTGTCAAAATGGAATGATCCTTTATCGCACAATGCAGTGAGGATTTTTAGAATCACAATTTACATCTTTATATTATAACCAAGATTTTCATGCGTAACATCTCTTGACAGAGAGGGCATTTCATTTAAATTCTTGAGTCATAATAATATTTTCAAAAATTGGATTTAAGATGTTTATTCTCAATAATGCTTGACAAAAAATGAGATATTTGTTATTATCCAGCAAAATTATTCCCGTTTTGTGATTTATGTAGTCTATTTTCTATAAAAAAAAATGTGATAAACATATCAAATAAACTTGACTTCAAAACTTTAAGTAAAATTCAAATAAAAATGATAATTTAACACTACTCCTTCCATTAATAGCTGCTTATAAATAATATATTAAAGTTTAAATACATATTAAGCAATATTATTTACTAATAACATATTATTGCTTGATAAATAAAAATTATTTCTAGGATATTAAAAATTTAATAATATAAGAATGTAATAGTCGTAAGAAGTAAATAATTCAGGTAAGGTGTTAAAACTAATTCAAAATAAGGTTTATTATTTAACTTATTGAGAAATGGAGAAAAAAATTTAAAAATAAAAATAATGTCGAAAATTATACTTCTTGTTCAAGGAGCAGTTTCTGATGTTGCTTCGATGATTTTAAAAGAATGACATTGAGGTTAGTTCCATTCAAATACTACTGTAAATAAGTGACCACTAACTGAAGAGCCATATTAGTACTTGAATGCATATGTAGTGATCCAAGCTGGAGGCAAGAGATCCTTAGCAGGTTACAAGCGTTGGCAAGTGGTGGGGTTCGAACAAGGCTAATCCAGCTGCATGGTGAAAAAGCCACACCCACATGGCAAAGTCACTGATAAAGAATGCATAATTAGGTATATTAAATGATATATAAAAATATATTAAAAAATAATCTAAATGGTAATTTATTTATATCTTTTAAATTATCAATTTATATTTATCTTTTATATAAGACAAATTGAAAAAAATAAAAATAAAAATTCCATCGACTAATAAATATAAATAATATTACTATTATTTTACTACCACTCCCCAATCCAGCCTCCTTCTCCTGCTCACCTCATTAGCTTTTCACATAATTCATTGCTTCTAGGCAGGCCTTTACACTCTATTATTCACATGCATCAATCAAACACAGCTTAGTGCTTTCCTAATGTTGGATCACTCTAACGTAATAATCGCGTTATTAGTATAATTATATGCGGGCACTGTAGAGCCCGCATTTCTTAGAATTTTTTTTTAATTTTATAATAATACTATTATATAATAGGTATAAAATATATTTTGTGTTTTTACTCTAACGTAATAATCGCGCTATTAGTATAATAATATGTGCGCTCTGTAGAGCCCACATTTCTTAGAATTTTTTTTATGTTATAAATATTTACATATAATATATACAAAATATATTTTGTGTTTTGTCTATTAGGTATTTTTAGATTTTGACTATTAGGGTATTTTAAGTTTTGCACTAGGGGTAAAACTGCATTTCAAAAATATACAAAATTAATTTTTTATTTTTTTCAATATTTTCTTTTGTGCTTTTGTCACATCACTATCTGCTCCAGTCACCGTCCATTCCTCAGTTGTATCTTTGGTTTCCTGCTTATCGACTTTTCCCGTTTTACGAGGTGTCCCTCGCAATTCGATTGATGTTCAGCAAGGCCTTTGAACAAATTTAGTTTGTTTTCACTAAATCTCAGCTGGCAGTGAAGGGAAATGAGTGAAAATTGTTTCTGCGTGATTCTCGTCATTGGAAATACTATATCTAATTATGTTTTGCATGCCCAACTAAAACAATAAAGACTATTGCGTGAAAGAATGTGCATACTCAACCACTTATTTTGTTTCACTCGAGAGGGAAAAGTTCCTGCGCACAAGAAAAGTTTATTTTTGCAATATCTCCACAACGACTCATACGATCCACGTAATCATTCAATTTTCGTAAAATTCAACATTGAATTTAGTGGAGTACGAGTAATACAATATGTTCAGTGAAGAAATGAAAAAGTACTTGCTGACATGAGAAGTACACTCGACCGCATTTTGACCCTAGAATTTGGAATTTCAACCGATTTCCTGTGTACCACATTGAGAAAACTCTGGCCGACCCCGAAACCCCTAGACGCTCACAGGGCTCGTTCACATTTACAGAGCACTGCTGTTAAAAACATTTTGCAACTAGGGTAAAAACCAATTCCCAAAATCAGAAACGACAAAATGGGCAATATTGACATATTGAAAAAATAAAAATAAAAATTCCATCAACTAATTATAAGTAATATTACTATTATTTTACTACCACTCCCCAATCCAGCCTCCTTCTCCTGCTCACCTCATTAGCTTTTCACATAATTCATTGCTTCTAGGCAGGCCTTTACACTCTATTATTCACATGCATCAATCAAACACATCTTAGTGCTTTCCTAACGTTGGATCACTCTAACGTAATAATCGCGTTATTAGTATAATTATATGCGGGCTCTGTAGAGCCCGCATTTCTTAGAATTTTTTTTTAGTTTTATAATATTACTATAATAATATTACAAAATATATTTTTGTGTTTTTGTCTATAGGGGATTTTTAGATTTTGTCTATTAGGGTAATTTTAAGTTTTGCACAAGTGGTAAAATGCATTTCAAAAATATACAAAATTAATTTATTTATTTTTCAATATGTTCTTTTGTGCTTTTGTCACATCACTATCTGCTCCAGTCACCGTCCATTCCTCAGTTGTATCTTTGGTTTCCTGCTTATCGACTTTTCCCGTTTTAACGAGGTGTCCCTCGCAATTCGATTGATGTTCAGCAAGGCCTTTGAACAAATTTAGTTTGTTTTCACTAAATCTCAGCTGGCAGTGAAGGGAAATGAGTGAAAATTGTTTCTGCGTGATTCTCGTCATTGGAAATACTATATCTAATTATGTTTTGCATGCCCAACTAAAACAATAAAGACTATTGCGTGAAAGAATGTGCATACTCAACCACTTATTTTGTGTCACTCGAGAGGGAAAAGTTCCTCCGCACAAGAAAAGTTTATTTATGCAATTTCTCCACAACGACAGATGCGATTCACTTAATCATTCAATATTCGTAAAATTCAACATTGAATTTAGTGGAGTACGAGTAATACAATATGTTCAGTGAAGAAATGAAAAAGTACTACGTGACATGAGAAGTACACTCGACCGCATTTTGACGCTAGAATTTGGAATTTCAACCGATTTCCTGTGTACCACATTGAGAAAACTCTGGCCGACCCCGAAACCCCTTGACGCTCATAGGGCTCGTTCACATTTCCAGAGCACTGCTGTTAAAAACATTTTGCAACTAGGGTAAAAACCAATTCCCAAAATCAGAAACGACAAAATGGGCAATGTTGACATATTGAAAAAATAAAAATAAAAATTCCATCAACTAATTATAAGTAATATTACTATTATTTTACTACCACTCCCCAATCCAGCCTCCTTCTCCTGATCACCTCATTAGCTTTTCACATAATTCATTGCTTCTAGGCAGGCCTTTACACTCTATTATTCACATGCATCAATCAAACACATCTTAGTGCTTTCCTAACGTTGGATCACTCTAACGTAATAATCGCGTTATTAGTATAATTATATGCGGGCTCTGTAGAGCCCGCATTTCTTATATTTTTTTTTTATTTTTATAATATTACTATATAAATAGTATACAAAATATATTTTGCTGTTTTTGTCTACTTAGCGGTATTTTAGTTTGTCTATTAGGGTATTTGTAGTTTTTGCACTAGTGGTAAAACTGCATTTCAAAAATATACAAAATTAATTTTTTATTTTTTTCAATATTTTCTTTTGTGCTTTTGTCACATCACTATCTGCTCCAGTCACCGTCCATTCCTCAGTTGTATCTTTGGTTTCCTGCTTATCGACTTTTCCCGTTTTTTACGAGGTGTCCCTCGCAATTCGATTGATGTTCAGCAAGGCCTTTGAACAAATTTAGTTTGTTTTCACTAAATCTCAGCTGGCAGTGAAGGGAAATGAGTGAAAATTGTTTCTGCGTGATTCTCGTCATTGGAAATACTATATCTAATTATGTTTTGCATGACCAACTAAAACAAGAAAGACTATTGCGTGAAAGAATGTGCATACTCAACCACTTATTTTGTGTCACTCGAGAGGGAAAAGTTCCTCCGCACAAGAAAAGTTTATTTATGCAATTTCTCCACAACGACAGATGCGATTCACTTAATCATTCAATATTCGTAAAATTCAACATTGAATTTAGTGGAGTACGAGTAATACAATATGTTCAGTGAAGAAATGAAAAAGTACTACGTGACATGAGAAGTACACTCGACCGCATTTTGACGCTAGAATTTGGAATTTCAACCGATTTCCTGTGTACCACATTGAGAAAACTCTGGCCGACCCCGAAACCCCTAGACGCTCATAGGGCCCGTTCACATTTCCAGAGCACTGCTGCTAAAAACATTTTGCAACTAGGGTAAAAACCAATTCCCAAAATCAGAAACGACAAAATGGGCAATTTTGACATATTGAAAAAATAAAAATAAAAATTCCATCGACTAATAATAAGTAATATTACTATTATTTTACTACCACTCCCCAATCCAGCATCCTTCTACTGCTCACCTCATTAGCTTTTCACATAATTCATTGCTTCCAGGCAGGCCGATACACTCTATTATAAACATGCATCAAGCAAACACAGCTCAGTGCTTTCCTAATGTTGGATCACTCTACGTAATAATCGCGTTATTAGTATAATAATATGCGGGCTCTGTAGAGCCCGCATTTCTTAGAATTCTTTTTTAATTTTATAATATTACTATTATATAATAGTGTGCAAAATATATTTTTGTGTTTTTACATATTAGGGTATTTTTAGTTTTTGCACTAGTGGTAAAACTGCATTTCAAAAATATACGAAATTTATTTTTTATTTTTTTCAATATTTTCTATTCTGCTTTTGTCACATCACTACTGTCCAGTCACCGTCCATTCCTCAGTTGTATCTTTGTTTCCTGCTTATCGACTTCCCTTTTACGAGGTGTCCCTCGCAATTCGATTGATGTTCAGCAAGGCCTTTGAACAAATTTAGTTTGTTTTCACTAAATCTCAGCTGGCAGTGAAGGGAAATGAGTGAAAATTGTTTCTGCGTGATTCTCGTCATTGGAAATACTATATCTAATTATGTTTTGCATGCCCAACTAAAACAATAAAGACTATTGCGTGAAAGAATGTGCATACTCAACCACTTATTTTGTGTCACTCGAGAGGGAAAAGTTCCTCCGCACAAGAAAAGTTTATTTATGCAATTTCTCCACAACGACAGATGCGATTCACTTAATCATTCAATATTCGTAAAATTCAACATTGAATTTAGTGGAGTACGAGTAATACAATATGTTCAGTGAAGAAATGAAAAAGTACTACGTGACATGAGAAGTACACTCGACCGCATTTTGACGCTAGAATTTGGAATTTCAACCGATTTCCTGTGTACCACATTGAGAAAACTCTGGCCGACCCCGAAACCCCTTGACGCTTCATAGGGCCCGTTCACATTTCCAGAGCACTGCTGCTAAAAACATTTTGCAACTAGGGTAAAAACCAATTCCCAAAATCAGAAACGACAAAATGGGCAATGTTGACATATTGAAAAAATAAAAATAAAAATTCCATCAACTAATAATAAGTAATATTACTATTATTTTACTACCACTCCCCAATCCAGCCTCCTTCTCCTGCTCACCTCATTAGCTTTTCACATAATTCATTGCTTCTAGGCAGGCCTTTACACTCTATTATTCACATGCATCAATCAAACACATCTTAGTGCTTTCCTAATGTTGGATCACTCTAACGTAATAATCGCGTTATTAGTATAATTATATGCGGGCTCTGTAGAGCCCGCATTTCTTAGAATTTTTTTTTAGTTTTATAATATTACTATTATATAATAGTATACAAAATATATTTTTGTATTTTTGTCTATTAGGGTATTTTTAGTTTTTGCACTAGTGGTAAAACTGCATTCCAAAAATAGACAAAATTAATTTTTTTTATTTTTCAATTTGTTCTTTGTGCTTTGTCACATCACTATCTGCTCCAGTCACCGTCCATTCCTCAGTTGTATCTTTGGTTTCCTGCTTATCGACTTTTCCCGTTTTACGAGGTGTCCCTCGCAATTCGATTGATCTTCAGCAAGGCCTTTGAACAAATTTAGTTTGTTTTCACTAAATCTCAGCTGGCAGTGAAGGGAAATGAGTGAAAATTGTTTCTGCGTGATCCTCGTCATTGGAAATACTATATCTAAAAATATATTGCATGCCCAACTAAAACAATAAAGACTATTGCGTGAAAGAATGTGCATACTCAACCACTTATTTTGTGTCACTCGAGAGGGAAAAGTTCCTCCGCACAAGAAAAGTTTATTTATGCAATTTCTCCACAACGACAGATGCGATTCACTTAATCATTCAATATTCGTAAAATTCAACATTGAATTTAGTGGAGTACGAGTAATACAATATGTTCAGTGAAGAAATGAAAAAGTACTACGTGACATGAGAAGTACACTCGACCGCATTTTGACGCTAGAATTTGGAATTTCAACCGATTTCCTGTGTACCACATTGAGAAAACTCTGGCCGACCCCGAAACCCCTTGACGCTCATAGGGCCTGTTCACATTTCCAGAGCACTGCTGCTAAAAACATTTTGCAACTAGGGTAAAATCCAATTCCCAAAATCAGAAACGACAGAATGGGCAATTTTGACATATTGAAAAAAATAAAAATAAAAAATTCCATCGACTAATAATAAGTAATATTACTATTATTTTACTACCACTCCCCAAATCCAGCCTCCTTCTCCTGCTCACCTCATTAGCTTTTCACATAATTCATTGCTTCTAGGCAGGCCTTTACACTCTATTATTCACATGCATCAATCAAACACAGCTTAGTGCTTTCCTAATGTTGGATCACTCTAACGTAATAATCGCGTTATTAGTATAATTATATGCGGGCTCTGTAGAGCCCGCATTTCTTAGAATTCTTTTTTAATTTTATAATATTACTATTATATAATAGTGTGCAAAATATATTTTTGTGTTTTTACATATTAGGGTATTTTTAGTTTTTGCACTAGTGGTAAAACTGCATTTCAAAAATATACGAAATTTATTTTTTATTTTTTTCAATATTTTCTATTCTGCTTTTGTCACATCACTATCTGCTCCAGTCACCGTCCATTCCTCAGTTGTATCTTTGGTTTCCTGCTTATCGACTTTTCCCGTTTTACGAGGTGTCCCTCGCAATTCGATTGATGTTCAGCAAGGCCTTTGAACAAATTTAGTTTGTTTTCACTAAATCTCAGCTGGCAGTGAAGGGAAATGAGTGAAAATTGTTTCTGCGTGATTCTCGTCATTGGAAATACTATATCTAATTATGTTTTGCATGCCCAACTAAAACAATAAAGACTATTGCGTGAAAGAATGTGCATACTCAACCACTTATTTTGTGTCACTCGAGAGGGAAAAGTTCCTCCGCACAAGAAAAGTTTATTTATGCAATTTCTCCACAACGACAGATGCGATTCACTTAATCATTCAATATTCGTAAAATTCAACATTGAATTTAGTGGAGTACGAGTAATACAATATGTTCAGTGAAGAAATGAAAAAGTACTACGTGACATGAGAAGTACACTCGACCGCATTTTGACGCTAGAATTTGGAATTTCAACCGATTTCCTGTGTACCACATTGAGAAAACTCTGGCCGACCCCGAAACCCCTAGACGCTCATAGGGCCTGTTCACATTTCCAGAGCACTGCTGTTAAAAACATTTTGCAACCAGGGTAAAAAACAATTCCCAAAATCAGAAATGACAAAATGGGCAATTTTGACATATTGAAAAAAATAAAAATAAATATTCCATCGACGAATAAATATAGAAGTAATACTACTATTATTTTACTACCACTCCCCAATCCAGCCTCCTTCTCCTGCTCACCTCATTAGCTTTTCACTTAATTCATTGCTTCTAGGCAGGCCTTTACACTCTATTATTCACATGCATCAATCAAACACATCCTAGTGCTTTCCTAATGTTGGATCACTCTAACGAATAATCGCGTTATTAATATAATAATATGCGGCTCTTTGAGCGCGCATTTCTTAGAATTTTTTTTGTTTTATAATATTACTATTATGATAATAGTGATAAAATATATTTTTTGTGTTTTACCTAACCTGATAATCGCGTTATTAGTATAATAATAGCGGGCTCTGTAGAGCCCGCATTTCTTAGAATTCTTTTTTAATTTTATAATATTACTATTATATAATAGTGTGCAAAATATATTTTTGTGTTTTTACATATTAGGGTATTTTTAGTTTTTGCACTAGTGGTAAAACTGCATTTCAAAAATATACGAAATTTATTTTTTATTTTTTTCAATATTTTCTATTCTGCTTTTGTCACATCACTATCTGGCTCCAGTCACCGTCCATTCCTCAGTTGTATCTTTGGTTTCCTGCTTATCGACTTTTCCCGTTTTACGAGGTGTCCCTCGCAATTCGATTGATGTTCAGCAAGGCCTTTGAACAAATTTAGTTTGTTTTCACTAAATCTCAGCTGGCAGTGAAGGGAAATGAGTGAAAATTGTTTCTGCGTGATTCTCGTCATTGGAAATACTATATCTAATTATGTTTTGCATGCCCAACTAAAACAATAAAGACTATTGCGTGAAAGAATGTGCATACTCAACCACTTATTTTGTGTCACTCGAGAGGGAAAAGTTCCTCCGCACAAGAAAAGTTTATTTATGCAATTTCTCCACAACGACAGATGCGATTCACTTAATCATTCAATATTCGTAAAATTCAACATTGAATTTAGTGGAGTACGAGTAATACAATATGTTCAGTGAAGAAATGAAAAAGTACTACGTGACATGAGAAGTACACTCGACCGCATTTTGACGCTAGAATTTGGAATTTCAACCGATTTCCTGTGTACCACATTGAGAAAACTCTGGCGACCCCGAAACCCCTAGACGCTCATAGGGCCTGTTCACATTTCCAGAGCACTGCTGCTAAAAACATTTTGCAACTAGGGTAAAATCCAATTCCCAAAATCAGAAACGACAGAATGGGCAATTTTGACATATTGAAAAAAATAAAAATAAAAAATTCCATCGACTAATAATAAGTAATATTACTATTATTTTACTACCACTCCCCAATCCAGCCTCCTTCTCCTGCTCACCTCATTAGCTTTTCACATAATTCATTGCTTCTAGGCAGGCCTTTACACTCTATTATTCACATGCATCAATCAAACACATCTTAGTGCTTTCCTAATGTTGGATCACTCTAACGTAATAATCGCGTTATTAGTATAATTATATGCGGGCTCTGTAGAGCCCGCATTTCTTAAATTTTTTTTCTATTTTTATAATATTACTATTATATAATATATACAAAATATATTTTTGTGTTTTAACTCTAACCTAATAATCGCGTTATTAGTATAATAATATGCGGGTCTGTAGAGCCCGCATTTCTTAGAATTCTTTTTTAATTTTATAATATTACTATTATATAATAGTGTGCAAAATATATTTTTGTGTTTTTACATATTAGGGTATTTTTAGTTTTTGCACTAGTGGTAAAACTGCATTTCAAAAATATACGAAATTTATTTTTTATTTTTTTCAATATTTTCTATTCTGCTTTTGTCACATCACTATCTGCTCCAGTCACCGTCCATTCCTCAGTTGTATCTTCGGTTTCCTGCTTATCGACTTTTCCCGTTTTACGAGGTGTCCCTCGCAATTCGATTGATGTTCAGCAAGGCATTTGAACAAATTCATTTTGTTTTCACTAAATCTCAGCTGGCAGTGATGGGAAATAAACGAAAATTGTTTCTGCGTAATCCTCGTCATTGGAAATACCATATATAATTATATTTTGCATGACCAATCAAAAGACAAAAGACTATTGCGTGAAAGAATGTGCATACTCAACCACTTATTTTGTGTCACTCGAGAGGGAAAAGTTCCTCCGCACAAGAAAAGTTTATTTATGCAATATCTCCACAACGACACATGCGATCCACGTAATCATTCAATATTCGTAAAATTCAACATTGAATTTAGTGGAATACGAGTAAGACAATACGTTCAGTGAAGAAAAGAAAAAATACTACCTGACATGAGAAGTACACTCAACCGCATTTTGACCCTAGAATTTGGAATTTCAACCGATTTCCTGTGTACCACATTGAGAAAACTCTGGCGACCCCGAAACCCCTAGACGCTCATAGGGCCCGTTCACATTTACAGAGCACTGCTGCTAAAAACATTTTGCAACTAGGGTAAAAACCAATTCCCAAAATCAGAAACGACAAAATGGGCAATTTTGACATATTGAAAAAATAAAAATAAAAATTCCATCAACTAATAATAAGTAATATTACTATTATTTTACTACCACTCCCCAATCCAGCCTCCTTCTCCTGCTCACCTCATTAGCTTTTCACATAATTCATTGCTTCTAGGCAGGCCTTGACACTCTATTATTCACATGCATCAATCAAACACAGCTTAGTGCTTTCCTAATGTTGGATCACTCTAACGTAATAATCGCGTTATTAGTATAATAATATGCGGGCTCTGTAGAGCCCGCATTTCTTAGAATTTTTTTTGTTTATAATATTACTATTATATGTAATAGTGATATAAAATATATTTTTGTGTTTTTACTCTAACGTAATAATCGCGTTATTAGTATAATAATATGTGGGCTCTTTAGAGCCCACATTTCTTAGAATATTTTTTTTGTCTTATAATATTACTATTATATAATAGTATGCAAAATATATTTTTGTATTTTTGTCTATTAGGGTATTTTTAGTTTTTGCACTAGTGGTAAAACTGCATTTCAAAAATATACGAAATTAATTTTTTTTTTTTTTCAATATTTTCTTTTTGTGCTTTTGTCACATCACTATCTGCTCCAGTCACCTTCTTTTCCTAATCAGTGTCTTTGGTTTCCTGCTTATCGACTTTTCCCGTTTTTTACGAGGTGGTGTCCCTCGCAATTCGATTGATGTTCAGCAAGGCCTTTGAACAAACTTAGTTTGTTTTCACTAAATCTCAGCTGGCAGTGATGGGAAATTAGTGAAAATTGTTTCTGCGTGATTCTCGGTCATTGGAAATACTATATCTGAAAATATATTGCATGCCCAACTAAAACAATAAAGGCTATTGCGTGAAAGAATGTGCATACTCAACCACTTATTTTGTGTCACTCGAGAGGAAAAAGTTCCTACGCACAAGAAAAGTTTATTTATGCAATTTCTCCACAACGGCAGATGCGATTCACTTAATCATTCAATATTCGTAAAGTTCACCATTGAATTTAGTGGAGTACGTGTAAGCCAAATTGTTCAGTGAAGAAATAAAAAAGTACTTGCTGACATGAGAAGTACACTCGACCGCATTTTGACCCGAGAATTTAGAATTTCATCCGATTTCCTGTGTACCACATTGAGAAAACTCTGGCCAGCCCCGAAACCCCTAGACCTCATAGGGCTCGTTCACATTTCCAGAGCACTGCTGTTAAAAACATTTTGCAACTAGGGTAAAAACCAATTCCCAAAATCAGAAACGACAAAATGGGCACTTTTGACATATTGAAAAAATAAAAATAAAAATTCCATCAACTAATTATAAGTAATATTACTATTATTTTACTACCACTCCCCAATCCAGCCTCCTTCTCCTGCTCACCTCATTAGCTTTTCACATAATTCATTGCTTCTAGGCAGGCCTTGACACTCTATTATTCACATGCATCAATCAAACACATCTTAGTGCTTTCCTAATGTTGGATCACTCTAACGTAATAATCGCGTTATTAGTATAATAATATGCGGGCACTGTAGAGCCCGCATTTCTTAGAATTTTTTTTTTATTTTTATAATATTACTATTATATAATAGTGTATTAAATGTATTTTTGTGTTTTTACTCTAACGTTAATAATCGCGTTATTAGTATAATAATAT
>ARYC01021199.1:0-12905 GCA_000711775.1 Oxytricha trifallax
AGGGAGTGCATTGTTTAAGCGATACATTAACCGTAGAATTAAAAAGTTATAGACCTCAACTGAATCCAATAGTTCAATTTTATTTTAATTATTGTATTCAATACCCTTTAATTCTTTCCATAGTTTGATTGATTTATTGATTTATAAAAGTTGACTTTTAGTGTATAAATTTTTAGGATTTTTTATGGTTTTTGTATGGGTTTAATGTTTCAATATATGTATTTTTAGTGAGTATATTAATGGATTTTTTATAATATTTCACACAAACATATGCGTAGAGTCATGTTGCAGATCATAATTTTATCTTTCTAAGTCTATGTTTGATTGTATCTATTGTTTATTAATTTTTTTATCTTGGCTTGATAATAGTTGAGTATGCAAGTTCTCTGATACCTCCAATTATTTTCTTTTTATCAAGATATTTTTTGATTCTTTATTTTTAATCTTTCTCATCCCTGCAGCTAAAATATTCGTTTCTTGGCATGTCGTTCTCTATTATTATTACTGCTTTAGCCCAGATATCCATTAAGTATTTCCATCTCTCCAATCCTCTATCTAGGAAATTTCCTGGAGTACCGTATACATTATCTTATGCAAATGCTTGCACTTTTTTAGCTCTGTTGAAGTCAATAATATAAACTCTAAGAGGCTGAAAGTTCATCCTGATGTTTTCTGGCTTTAAGTCTCTATGAACATTACCTAGCTTTTGAAGCTCTTCAATCCCTTCAACTATCTGCTGCACTATCTTGCCAATTTATCTTTGGCATCTATTGTCAGATAAGAATTCTCTGTAAGTCATTTCTAGTAAAGGAAGCCTGAAGGCTGCATGATCTTTGCCAAGTAAAATATTATCTTGCTAGATGGTATGCCTGCACTCATTTAACTTTGCCTTTTAAAGAGTATAATACTCATTAGCAAATTCCATTTGGAAATTGTCATCAGCAAGGAAGTAATTGAAAGGATATATCATGTAAGCATATTAGTCATCTGTAATGACTCTATTCTCTATTTCTTTCTATAAGAGTGAGGTAGCTTTCTAGGCAAGAATCTAAGTCAATAATTTTTAATATGGAATCTTCATTGCCTCTATTTTAACCATGATTTTATTGATCTCGGAGACTGGAAAGTTCTTGGCTGCTTTTCATTTTAACTTTCTTCTAGACTTCAACTCTAAGAGACTCCACTGGGTTTCTTGATCTACTTTTTTTAGAGGAATCTATTGAATCTATTCTCTGTAAGTTCATGAATAAATACAAAACTTTAAATGTGCTTTTTTTTAAGTGCACTTTAAGGTCTCTAGTATGAGAATTGGGCTTCTCACAAAACTCACAGACATACTTCCCATCTATCTTTTCATGCTTGAGATATAACCTTGGCATATCGTTGTGTATATCTCTCATGTGTCTCTTATAAGTTGACTTGTAAGGGAAAACTTTATTGCATTCTTTGCATTAATAATAAACTTTGAATGGGATTTATTAATGCTCTATAGCGGGTTGTTAAACCTCCTCCTCAATTTGCACAGCTTCTTTGATAACCTCCTACTTAATTTATATTTAAATCTCAAAGCTAGACTAGCCAAAGTTGCCATAAGTAGGACCCCACTGAGTACAAGCGTCTCTGGTCTCTACTTTTCATGGTTGCTGGAATGATAACTATTATTGAATTGATCCAAGTAATGCCGCTCTTCTCAAAAGGTTAGCGCTCATTTTAGTTTGCTGATATATTATATTATAATAATGATAAAATCTAACGAGATAAACTATAATAGGAGAGTATAAGGCACTCTGGTAGATTCTTTTCCGAGAGGTAAGAAAATTAGCTAACCATAAAAAACTGTAAGTTGACATATTTAATGAGAATTTTATACATTTAGTAAATCAAAATACTCCTAATGAAGTTTTGTTTCTCTTGGAGGTCCTCCAAATCAAGTTTGAACATAATTTCGAGGTAAAGTTATTAAACATTTTTTAATTTAATAATCTTCTAATTAAGTTTTAACCTTAAAATTTAACTCCTTATAAAGTTTGAACTTAATTTGGAGGACCTCCTAAAATAATTAAAGATTATTAGCAGCAATTTAATGGAGATAGATTGATAAAAATGGAAATCAATCTGTGAAACTAGGAGCAATTTTTTCAATGCTTCTCCGTATATCTTTTCAAGGTTGATCTCCAGTAGGCCCTCCCTATTTATTAGTAAGATTTTAATAAACTTAGAATGGATATCCATAATTTAAAAATTATTAACATTTCTAGAAAGAGGAAGCAAGATGGAGTCTATGAATGATGAATGAAGAGAATTTAATCTCAAGATTTAATTGGATAATATCGAAGTAAAGAAGACCTCTATAGTTTAGCAAGGTAAATTTTTAACTAATGCTGATAAATTAACCATAGTTGGATTGTTCTTGTCAGCCCATGAAGGAACTAAAATCTCTTTTTTAAAAGTTTTTCTAAGCAAAGATAAAAAATCATTTAAGACTAATGAAATAAAGATGAAAGAGATGCCTAACTACCCTGAAATATCAATAAAAATCTCGATGATGATGTTATGATTGATCCAGATATTGCTCTCTACCTTCCATCAAAGCTACAACTCTCTAATAAGTTGCCAGAGAGAAACTTCATCTTCGGTGTTTTTGCAACTCTGAGACCTGAGTACGTAAATAAAGTTATATAAATAGCTCATAAGAAACGCTACAGCATCTCTCCTGAAGAAAAAGAGAAGCAAAGAATAAAAATTAGCGACACCTGGCTATAGGAATATAAAGCATCCTTTCATCTCAAGTAAGCTTAGTCTTCTAAATTTATAGAAAAACCTGGAACTGCTATATACTTGATAAAAGAGCGCAGCAAATTAAACAGAGAGAAAAAGTCTCAAGTAAAACATGAATTGAGTAAGAGACTCTACAAAGATTTCTAAAAGCCAGAGAGATGAACATAGATGCAGGGGCTGGCACTAAGAGAAGAAACATGGGCCCAAGCAAGCCTTAAGAGGAAGAAAAGAAAGAGAAGCCAAATCCCTTTATGGGCAAATTTAAAATGTGAACTTATTCATTCATTTAAATCTAAAACTTATTTATAAACATTCATTCTTCCCTCTCTCGCACAGGCAGTTGTCTTATCTACGCTCACTCTCTTACAGCTGCTTTTAATTAAGTCTACTGTATCTATCTTCAAGTCGTGATCAAGTGATAGATTAGAAGTTTCTTGTAGTGGCTCTTCAATAATCCCCAATATAATTCAATACCATTGAACTGAAGACTGAAGGGAACATTAAATACAGGTGTTATGTTTAGCCTTTCATTTTCCTTCCTTCAAGTCTTTAGTTTTATAGGCAGATAAGTTATATACAAACAGAATAATCTCTTAGTCCGCGTACTTATCTCTGAATTGTTACAAGAATTTTATGTATTATTCGGTCTTATTTCAGCGAGGCTGGATAACATAAGTGTCGATGCCATTATCTTCGCTTATTCCACCAAGAATTGCATGAGTTTATATCTTAACCTTTTAATCATATACTAAAATGTTGCTATATCTTTTATACTAAGACTTTGATATGAAAGTATTGAATGTGAATACAGCTTCATCAGCTTGTACGAACTTTATATTATGCTCTTACGACCTCTGCATTTAATCAAATATAAAATGTAAATTAGTCTTATAAAATGGAACATTAAAGTCAATCACTCTCTTAATGCGATTGACTGTCTGGTTAGATTTTTTTTCTTTTTATATATGTTAGCTATAGATTAAGCAGAGATGTGAAGCTCAGGAAATTGGCGATGAAACATCACAGCTCTCTAGGCTAGAGAGAAGTGAGCCCAGTATTTAAGAGTTTTATCATTAATAAGATAATCAATATGATGTTGCTAAAATTTTAAGAGTGTCTTAGTTTAGAATTAAGTTGCTATCTCTTTAAATTAAATGCTAATAGACAGTGAGACCTCACAGTTGCAGGAGATTTATGGAGCAGTCTTGTAATAGATGAGTAAATTAGTATTAGTTTGATTAATTCACTATATTCATCATATCCATATCGCAACTAAAACAATAAATCTATATACTCACTGTCATAAACCGACCCCAAACCTCGCATATACTCACTTAAACTACTAATATTTAAACATTAAACCCCTACATAAACCCTATTAAAACCTTAATAATGTATGCACTAATAGTCTACTTTTATCAATCAAAAACTCAATCAAACTACTGAAAGGGTTTTGGGGTTTTGAATGGATTAACTATGGGAATCCAATTCAAGGATCAAAGCAGAAAGTTTTTTTTTAATTCTTATGTGGCAAGAATCTATCAGAAATCAATTTCTCTACACCCTAAAGATAGTCAATTTTAACATTTAGGTCTAAAATTTAGTTATAATTTAAATATAAGAACTGATGGAGTTATTTTCAGTATTAAAAATAATTAAGCCATTATCTATGTTTAGAATGTCGGAGATTCCAACTAATTAGTTATTACTCCATTCAGCAACTCTAGACACTTCTAAGCCAATAAAGAATATCGAAAGATCTTCTGCCTTTAAGGTAGTATCTAAAAATAGGCATCTCTGGCAGGAAAATAACATAAAAATTCTTAAATATTCTTATAGGTGCTTATTATGAATAGCAAAAGAAAGTAGCACGTTGGATCATTTGCTGACGAGAAGGATGCAGCAATCCTCTATGACAAATTTGCAATTCTAACTAATATTTTTAAATAAAAATTTAGCATTAGAATTTCTTTAAAATTAAAATTATTAATCAAGGACTAAAAGTATGTTACCAAGATTCATATTTAAATCCATACTGAGAACAAAATTGCTAAGCTAATTATATATATTCTTAACATTATTAAGAAAAGCAAAAGTGCCTAAAATTCTTATTTATAGGGAAAAACAAATTTCACATTAATCAAACTATGGCTAATTATTTTATATTAAAAATATTCAATAAATTCTAAAACATTTAAATACTGATCTAATCGATATTTTGAAGGAGAAAATTAGCTTAGATTGAGTTGGTGAAATCCTGGGATGAACCCTGGTAATTATTTACTTCAAAACATACCACTTATAAAAACCAATAATTGATTTGAAAAATCAATTATTATATCAATATTTAATCATAAAGGGGGCATCTAATTTAATATATTTTAATGGAGGTATTTTTACAAGTAATTTATAAAATAAATCTGGTTTGTCACTTTAATTAAAATGATTAGAATTTAACAAATGTATCTTAAAGACTACATTTTTTATATATTTTATTAAACTTGAAACATTTTATAATTATAGACTGGATAAAGAATATTCGGCTATGGGATCAAACACGCCCCCCCCATAATGTATATTTTTCTTTTTGTAGTCTGATAGAGTTTTTGACGCTGAGTAATAGTAGCTAATAAACTGCTTGTGTGCAATCAATAGTTTTCAAGATATGGCCCCAAATAAGTTCACATTTTATATATAAAAATATACTAAAAATTAGAAAAATATTTCCAAATTTTCATAAAAATCTAATTTTTCCTTAAAATACCAATTTAGAGGATTTAATGAAAATTTAAAGAATTTATATAATTTATCAAAATAATATCATAATAAATTATTTGGACGTTAATTATTGCAATATTGTAAAATAATTTATTATGATATTATTTTGATAAATTAAATAAATTCTATAAATTTTCATTAAATCCTCTGGTATTTTAAGCAAAAATTAGATATTTATGAAAAATTGGAAATATTTTTCTAATTTTCACTATATTTTTATATATAAAATGTGAACTTATATGGGGCCATATCTCGAAAACTATTGATCGCACACTAGTAGTTCATTAGCTACTATTACTCAGCGTCAAAAACTCTATCAGACTACAAAAAGAAAAATATACATTATGGGGGGGGCGTGTTTGATCCCATAGCCGAATATTCCTTCTCTCCATTGTTATAGCTAGGGAGAAATAGGGCCTCTGAATAAATTTAGCTTGAATTTGATATAAAATTGCTATTTTAATTTATTAAGAAAAAAATTTATTATTCATATAGTATCATAAAAATATAGTTGAAGAAACTTATATAATTTAATATCCGTATTTTCATCTCTCCTCACTTATAATTTATCCAAAATGGAATTATATTATAGTTTTAATTTATTATAAAATGTATAATATTATAAAACCCCAAGAGTAAAATTTGAATTAATTACGAATTTGAAAAATAAATAAATATAGTATTTTAATTATTATAAACATTTTGGTAGCTTTCAAATTAATTAACATAGTACAATATATATATATTTATATAGGGGTGTCTTAATAAAACATAAAGCTACCAAATTATTAAGCTGATTTCGATTAAATTTTATTTATACTAATCTCCTAAACTTATAATAATTTTGCCTCCATCCACAGCCAACATGATCAGCACGAATAACAAAGTCACCAAAACTATCATCAACTTCCTCTCACCATCGCCAATCGAGCTAGACCTGCGGGTGCTGCCGCCCAACCTTCGGGCCCTCCTCGTACCAACACACATACCAGAGCCTGACATTTTTAAAATAAGACTAAGATGCTTAATGGAAAATCTATCCGTTTAGAAGAGATGTTAGAAAGAGATAATCGACATAGCTTCAACCATCTTTGGTGACGACGTTACTACCTATTACCAGGAGATGGTGGACTCTATAATACAGCAACACACTTCAGTTCGCAAGCTGAACTTTGTGGAAGATGATGCCAATTAAAGGAAGATAGAGACAGAGGAAACGATGGAAGCCACTATTTGAGATTCTACAAAAGATCAAGGAGATGGAGACGAGCCCAAGGCTAGAGGTGGGGGCCCTATACAGTACTAAAAGATAAATACTTCGTTGACAATGGAAGAAAACACAATCGATGCGACATTACGACTACCTAATGATAACAAGTTGGAGATGACACCCTCAGCAGGTCCTAGTAGAGGATGTACAGATCCTTTACCAAGGTACTCATCACTGGGCGACTTATCTCCGGACTTGAGCAATAAGCTTAGCAATCTACTAGAATAAATTAAACAAAAAAATAAACAAACAATAAAAATCCAACCCACCCACAAATAACCGTTAGACAAGAGGTTGCCCCATAAACCAGCATCTGCAAGGCTAACGGACACCCAACTCCAAGAAATGTATATCAAGGCGACGAAAGATCAGAAGCACCTCCAGAACTACTACCTAACGACGCTATCTCTACTAAATACAGCTGAGAAAAGAGAGCAGGATGCCTAGAGGGAGCAAGTAAATTTAATCATGCTTGGTCTGGACGCCATTAAACGGTCGAGGGAGTCTCGACTTAAGGATGATTAGGATACTCAAAAATGCTGCTAGCACAAGTATATGAGGACCAGGTTATTCCAGAAAACAAGATTCAAGAAGCATTCACGATACTGCCTGCTGAAGCCCGAGGTTAACGCTACATTTCAACAGCCATCAGCAAGCTACGACCCCTTGTGCAGAGGCTCTTCAATGCAACCAACGATGGAATGGCCAACTAAATGTATACACTATTCAATGACAATCTTCAAACCAGCACCTTCTCCAAACGCACTCTCAGGATGGTATAGGGGTAGAGAAAAGCTTTTAGAATCAGAGGAATCCGTCAGGAGAAATCTCTCCTCATGCAAACGAAATCGAAACCACTCAATAAACGAAAACGAGGAGGGCCATCTTTATCTTGAGACTGGCACCAAATCTACGACCAACTGGCACTCACCCCCTACTGTTGATGGACAACGCGTCCTACCACCGCAGCAGCCACACCAATAGCGTCTTGCAGAAGCTTAAAGTCCCCATACTCTTCTTGGGCCCCTACCAGTACGACATGGCTCCAGTGGAAAAGGCATTCAGGTACATTAATGCCGCGACCTCAACCCCATGCTCCTGCCTGTCTCTACGAAGTAAGTTTACCTCCCCTAATAGACTATAAGAAGCAGCTGCGGCGCTATGCACAGGCCCTGGCTGTGCAGCTATCACACTTGGACATGCGGTGGCTCACCGGCGAGTTCACATGCTCTTTGGTCGATGCCCTGAAGCATCTGAGCCTGCAGCATGTCTGATACTGTAATTGATTCTGTTTTGGCCACCCAATCTGCGAAATCACGAATCACCCATACTCTATTAAAAGTGCCAAAACCCCACCATTCATATTTGAAAATTATCTCAGCCTGGGAAACAATTGTCTGTGTCGTAGATTAGAAGACGATGCGTCTTTTCAAGGGCTCTCGAATGACTATCTTTGCTAGTCCCCATTTGTGTTTTTACCCTCAAAATCATCTGCAACACTGATTTGGTAAGTTAGGCAAACTTTTAGTATCAAAATATTTAATAGGCCAATTAAAGTTTAATTCCCAATATTTAAAATCTAATACGCCCTATTAAAAATATAATTAATTTTAAAAATTAAACTTTGAGATTAGAAATGAAGCAAAAGAAAAAGGAATCATAAGGCCACCTATTGCTGGTTCGAATTCGTCTGCAGGAATTACGAAATCTTGAAATGGGAAAAGGATTTGCCCTCCTATGAAACACAATTGAGAGATTTGAAGTTCATCCTGAGGATCATGAAGATCTCCTGTTCACTTGGCATTGAACCAGGTCCCTCGCAGCATCTTACAAGTTGAAGCGCATTTCACAAGAAATGAGGGAGCACCTCGTCGCGACCAATCTCAACGACTTCAATGCCCAACCCAGCCAGGCCCAGGTGGACCTCGTCAACGCCGAAATGTAGAAGCTTGAGAGGGTGAGCCAGGACAAGGTGTACTCGGGGCTGCAGGCAATCTACATCGCAAACCCCTGGGCACCCCGTGTCATCATCGATCACTTCTCCGACGTGTGGGAAAAGGTGGAGACGGACCAGCTGAGAAGGTGGTACTGGGAAGAGATTGTGTACAAGAACGACATCAAGGCCAGCGTGGCAAGCAGCTCAACCATGACCAAGGAGGAGAAGAAGTACTACGACAAGATTTGCAAGATTGTTGAATGATGATTATATATTTAAACTAGCATTTGATTCATTGTTGATTAATTTCTAATTCGCAAAATTCGTTGAAATTTTACTCTTGGGGTTTTAGCAATAAAATTAATTCACATAATTATTATATATAAAGCTCATATATATATTCTATTATACTTCTTAAATAAAATTAAATTTATCATAAAATATTCTTAATCAGCATTACCCTAAATTCTCATGTATTTGATAATTATAAGATTAATTTGCTATAAAACTCTATTTAGTTGCAAGGATATCATATTTTATATTATATATAGAGAGGGAAATTGATGAAATTAATAGATATTTGTAAATTTTTGTAAATATAAAATAATGCCCTCAATTCAGATGATAATTTGAATAAAAATATGGCGCTTTTCACTTTATTTCCACAAGTAGGGGAAATGTTTCACTGTCAATGACACAAAAATTGTTCAAGTAATAGATTCTTTTAATGTTGAAAATGAAGTCTCTGCAGGTGTTTTTGAATTTTCTCTTTGTTTTTTTTTGTTTTTTTCTGGCCGTTCTTTATCAACAATTTGTTTTTTAAATCGAAGTAACTGAATATGTTCACGTTGAACTTATAAAAATGAGATTGTAATCTTTGAAAGTATAAGGAGTTTATTTGTAAAAAATGTTAAATTTCTCTTGGTTACCTTGAATCTGAACTTTGATCACAGATTCACAGCTATCTACCACTTTGTCTTTTCAAACTTGACTTAGCAGACATTCTTTTCTAATGAAGCTTTGGCGTTTATCATCCAAAAACTAGTAAGTATTATTTATCTGGATTGTAAAGTTCCAAACCTTTTAAAATGTACATAATTAATATAATTATCATAAAATTAATATATTTGTCTTTAGTAGATAAGCATGGAATTAATATCAATCGTTAGCTTAAATATCTACGTTATTTTCGAAGAACATAACTAATTGAGTGGTATCTTCCTCTTAATCACATTATATTTAAATAAATTCAGATAATCCAAGTACATTTTAAATAATAATAACTATATTGACATGAAATGCGGTAAAAAATGCTTCACTGTCTTTGCATGTAATATCAAATTCTTTCTGTGGTGACCATCTTTTCTGTAAAATTTAAGTTTTAAACTGTACTACTTTGCATTAGGCATATGCATCATTTACTCCACCTGCTTTAATATTTTCACAATAAAAATAAACATCGACTAACATCTTGATATTAATAAGACTTTTATTGCTGTTATTCTTTGTTAAGTCTGAAAATGCAGTTGAGTGCTAATACTAATGTACTCTTTTTCACAGTTCAGTTTCATTGATATCTATATATTCATCTCGTTAATCATCAAGAAATTAAGTAAATCATGATGATTTACATTTTATATTTAAATGCGTTCTTGATGCCTGTATACTAGATGTAATCCTTGAAAGAAATGCCGACTTTATCTAAAATCTCCTCTAATTTAATTTTTCTTCCAACTGCTCCAATTCTCAGAGGTTTGTAGTATGGGGTGGGTAATTGATTAATATCATACTCCTCGTTATCCATTTGATTTCATGGAATTAGTATTTTAATTAAATTCTCTGGTATATTTCACTTAATATATGTAATTATAATTACCATAAATAAATTTGTCAAAGCTGATATTGAAGAACGGATTTAAGCCATATGCTTGGTGATGTTGATCTGTCTCTTGCTGTGAAATCATAGATGTAAACATTTTGGTTATTATATTTATATAACAGATTCAAAATTATATTTTATCACTTACTTTCTTTTTGATATTTCATTGTAGTCTTTTATTTATATATCTATTTAAAAAAATAATTAATCATGAGAAGTTTTAAACACAACCAATTACTTAAACTCTATAATATCCGTTATTTAGGAATTTTTGATTGGCACAGCTACTGGTATTAAGACTATCAATGATTTAATGTGAATTTTCAATTATTGCTTATGGCATGCATATTCCATAGTTGCTGTTATTTATATGACTTTGCTGCATTAATGGGCTTAATTATGTATATAAATTAAAATAATTATAATACATTACCTTGCCCACTGCCACTGTATCTATACTTCTTTTCCTGAGCATTGCGTTTATAATCCTAAATCAAGCCTTCAATAATTGTTAATGTAATTTCTGGCTTTAAAGTATTCTCTGCTCTTATATTTTTCTTAAATACTTTATGTATTTTTTAAAATAAAAACCCAATTAAAATTAATAAAATAACAGCTCTCTGGTTATTTTCTTTCCCACTGAACTTATTTTAATTGCAATATTAATTTTCTCCATTTAGCACTAACTTTTAGACATAATTCTCAATTTCGAAGAACCTGCTCTTCAAGTCAGTTTTAATAAGTTGAGTAATAAATATTCATTATTTTCAAATAATTAAAAAGAACCTAAAAAAATTCACACTAAATTCCTTGTTAAACTCTGTTAATTCCAAAAATTATTCTTTAAATGAATCTCTTCCTCTCTACTATTACTGAACTTATATCTTTAATTCAGATTCTTTGCTTTTTATTGTTTTATTATCCTATAAGCATTTAAATAAAAACAATTAATTATACCATAGTGATAAGAAAGTATTTCAATAATAGAATATTTTTTTCATTAAATTACATATAATTACTTTAAAAAATAATGCAATTTTGATAGTCCTTGCTCAACTATTAATAACTAGCCTCAAGTTCATCGATTCTTGAATCTTCCACTCTTTCAATGTGATTAAGTTGATTTTTAATTTGGATTATTTTATCCCCAAGCAATTCTTAATTTGTCTCTTACTGTGAATAATTTTTCATCTGCTTTCTTCTTAAACTTTTTTTAACATAATAAGTGATTTTATAAGTTTCATTCTTAAAATGAATTGATTTAAAGTTTATGCTTTTGAACTCAACTCACTTAATATTGCATTTAGTGTTTCTTGACATCTACTTCACTCTATTTCTAGATCATTCCAATTTTATCGAATTTCTTGGCTTTAATTGAGGTCAACTTCTTATCTAAATCTTAGATTGTTTAAGTCTTTTTAGGTTAGGCAAGTTTCCAGTTCTTACACTTACTGAACTATCTCGTCGAATTTTGATTGCAAAATATAAAAAAAGTTAAAGTATACTAGTATTTTTTGTCTCTTGATATAAAATACTTTAAGCTTTAAATCGTACATTTGACTGGCCATTTCGTCAACTTGCAAGATGGAATTAAAGAACACTCGCTCGTTGCTGCGGCCTCTCTCTAAAACCATTTTCATTTGTTCTTTGATTAACTAATGAAAAAATAATAATAAAAATAACAAAAATTATTATAATAAGGAATTAATTAATTAAAATATATAATAAACATGAATATGAGTAATATTTGCCACTTCTTGGCATTGAACTTGAAGTAGCAGAACTGCTTTAAGTTTCATTAAATTACTCTGACCCTTTCCTTTTCGATTATATAAATCTCCTCTATATCTAAACTAACTAGCCTCTTAACTT
Source organism: Oxytricha trifallax (assembly GCA_000711775.1). Taxonomy (NCBI): domain Eukaryota; phylum Ciliophora; class Spirotrichea; order Sporadotrichida; family Oxytrichidae; genus Oxytricha; species Oxytricha trifallax. The sequence continues at coordinate 12,514 of ARYC01021199.1, forward strand.
AAAATGAATATCAATAAGTTCTAAGAAATAAAATTATCAACTCTTTAATTTTGATAAACTAAGAGTTTTCATTTTCTAGAGACTACTTGTTATTTATTTCTCTATCTAAATTTAACCTCAATTCTTTAAGCTTCTAGGAATATGATGGTTTTATCTCAACATATCAGCAATTATTCTTTTTATAATTTAGATTCAAGTTGTTGTACTTTAGAAAACATCTAATTGTTATAGGCAGGAATATATTTGGTTATATTTTGCAGATTATTAAGAGGTATTTGAAGTCATTGTTTATTCATAACTTTCTTAATGATGGATACTAGTGAGTTGCTGTTGTTATTATCGATCATAAATCTTTGAAAATTCAAAATTGTTAGAAATTCTAAGTCAACGTA